>JACXGJ010004163.1:0-47712 GCA_016801105.1 Esox niger | reverse complement strand
GCCAGGGCCAGAGAGAGGCCCACCGGCCAGGGCCAGAGAGAGGCCCACCGGCCAGGGCCAGAGAGAGGCCCACCGGCCAGGGCCAGAGAGAGGCCCACCGGCCAGGGCCAGAGAGAGGCCCACCGGCCAGGGCCAGAGAGAGGCCCACCGGCCAGGGCCAGAGAGAGGCCCACCGGCCAGGGCCAGAGAGAGGCCCACCCGCCAGGCCAGCTCACCCAGAGGGATGGAATCCATGCCCACACAGAAGGTGTGAAAGCCCCGGTCACACTTGTCACAGAACATCATCTGCTCCTCATGGTGTGGCTGCTCACATACTGTGCACGTTTTACACTCCATGCACTGCCATGGGTAGGTCTTAATCAGGCCCACGAGCTCCTCACTCATATCCAGGCAGGATGGGTGACCTGAGACAGACAGGAGAAAGACAGACACACACAGGCACAGGGCATCGCTCTCACCATAGCACAACTCCAAAACACAACATATTTCCAACTTGGTATGACAACTAATTAAGCAAAAATTGTTAATAAAAAGTATTGTGGGTGTCTAAAAATAATTAAAAAGCAATGATCTTGTTTAATGTAAGCTAGTGTGTAATTGTTGCTTGCTGTATTTTAAAAAACAACAGAAATTCCACTTACCACTGTTTCTGCACTGTGAGCAGTGAATGAGAGCTTCTGGCTTTCCTTTCTTGCTGGACTCCTTACCCTTCTGGCAAATGCCACATATAGCATTGGGTATGACCTTAGGCTGCAAGGGCAGAACAATGCTATAAAAACCAAAGCAACAAGGCCTAGTGAGCCATGTGACACAGGGCGTCTGGGCAACACAAATTATCCTATTATGTCATAATACGCGATAATGTAAGTTATTTCTCTAACCATCCATCTAATGTATTAGGTTCTTCTTATCAGAAGAGGCTTTGTCAAATGATGAATGAATATGAAAAACCTATCAAACTTTGAGAATCTCCCAAATAGAAGAGGACCATCAATTTGCTTGTACAGATCATTGCATATTAGTTGGGACAAGGACACAATGACACTTGGTACAACATATCCAAAGGCAAACAACTGAGTATCCCCCATGTGTTGCATATCGCAGGTTTAACACTTATAAAGTACCTTGAGGGCAATGAGGGGGTTCCGGTTCCCACCAATAGTTGTGTCACAGTTATTAGGCAGTCAGCCAGGGTCATTTCTTATATGAGGAATTCTTAGTCTTGGTGTTGCTGACAATTAAAACGTCTTTGAACAATCTATTTGTTTGAAATCTTTATTTCAATGTTTAACTGCGGTCAAGTGTCTAAATACTTCCATATCAAAGGGGTTTCCTACATAAAAAGTATTGGACTGGGTTATAGCAATGAACGTCTTTCTAAGAAAACAAACCAACGAAACAAGTGGGAGACTGAACCGGAGGTCAGACACACACAATTAAATGACATTGCTATTTGAATATAAGACGTTTTCACAGAAAGAGGGATGCCAGCTAAACCAGCCGAACAAAGACTTATCCAAAAGAAATTACTCGTTCTCAACAGAGATCGCTACATACCATTGTACTGAAATCAAACATGTAAAACACACAACATTCCAAAAGATGGAAAAATACAAGTTAGAGACAGATTGAACTTTAAAGGATCAACATAAACTGTACCTACTTAGGCACGCAGTCTGCACAAATATTAGGGGTGACGAGTGTGAAATCAATTTGGAGGACACAGCCCATCAACAGGTTCATGAAAACCATCATCTACTTAAAAAATTTCCAATCACTTTGCGATGTCATCTGTAAAAGTATCACTTAATTGGTGCAAAAGCAAAAAATAAATCAAGGCTACAGTCTGCTGGGCTTCAGATTGCTAACCGTGTAACGCGCCACCACAGCATTACATGGAGAATGTTCATTAAAAGTGCTTAAAAGTTACAGGAAAGTAAGGCCAAGTTAGTATAAAATTACCAACACATCTGACTTTTAAGACTGTTAGTGCATTGATGTTATGTAGTTTGTTTGGATTGTAAAAAAATAAATGAATATACTTGTTAGTGAGAAATAATTCTTCTTCTTATAATTCAGCTCAATATAAAATGTGTCAGTTACATTCCCAAAGGCAGCATGCTGACTGGAAACGAATCAGACCATATCCACAACAATCAAGGACCAATATTTACGTAATTATGTACGATAGAGGTTTTAGTGCTACCTAAAATCAAGCTATATATTTGTGCTTACTACTATTGCTGTTGTTTTCCAAATAAACTGTGACACATACAGCCATTGCAGTCTGACGAATGAGAGGAAGTTGCCGGATTGAAAGAAGGTAGATCATGTTGATCCTGGAAATGCCATACGTTCATCAAATCATTTTAAAATAACAACAATGAGGAATCCGAAAGCAAGAAAGCCAACATATAGAACCTGTATTAACAGGACACTGGCACAGTGACATTGTGTTCTCCAGTCTCAAAACAAAGAACAGTCGGCAAGGTTATATCAAACAACTGTTTGGTAATAACAGAATAACGGCACAAGAATACTGCATTAAAAGCATGGATTATACCAATGTACACTGAGACATGACTTATTATAAACATTCAAACACTCAAGTATTACCGTCATTTTAGTGCTACTAGCCTATCAGATAAAATGTAGGCCGTGGCTGCAGATCCAGCGTATTTTTGTGTTTTTGTTATGAGTATATTTCTTTATGCTTTATTGGTAAGTAGAGTGGGGAACAAAAAAGGTTTTACTGAATGAGCAGTGGGCCAGGTTCAAACCCATGTTGCATAACTCTACAGTACAGCACAAATTTATTTCAACTGAAAATCAAACGTAAGTCATTTATCTGTGTTTATAAATAAGTGTTTATTTATTTTTCAAAACTACTTTTCAATATATCTACAGATCTACTTCAATGATATATATATTTTTACTTTATACTCAAAAAATGGCTTTAGTGTGACTTTCAGGTGCCTTTAGCACAGTACTGTATGTCTACAAGAGGCAGGAGAGACCTCTGGATCCAACCAGGCTACCAGATCCCTTGGACTAAAGATCCGGATGACTCTGCCAATATTTTTCTTCCCTTTATTTACATAGGTGCTGCTCAACCGGTTCCATAATTACCTCCTTTCTTAACGAACATCAATACATTTGCCAAAATGGTGATGTGCCCGGCCCTACTGATATTTTTAAAAGGTCAAAAGAACAAACATCCAAAAATAAATGGATGTGTTCAGTAGGTCGATTCGGGATAAAACTGTTCGTTGCAAAAGACAGATGCAGTCAACACTTCGCATTGATGCAAAACATTCTGCATATTAATGCCGTCCAGACATTTATTATCATGTAGTATTGAGAGTTATGCTGCCATTTCATACCCTGAGTTTCTCAAAAGGAACACTGTTTACTGCTGGTCTGCCCTCTCCATTGTTTGATATAATAATGAAAGCATATTGTGTTTAAACCGCAATTTAGCCTGCTAGTCTTTGTCCTGCTTCTGACATTTAACTCTAAATTTGACTGCCTACATTTTGGATGGGTGAAAAACAATCTGCTTATAATAAGGCCACAACTGTTTCACTATTCAATTATCCACACTTTTCAATGAACAGCACATTACAGAAAGGGAGGATCATTCGGCTGACTAAGATCAGCCAAAAGCCGGATCTGCAGCCACTCCATAAAATGTATGCATCTTATAAACTCTATATCATAACAATGTTTAAAAACAATTAGTCTAGCAGCCAAAAATTCTGCTCACTTGTCTTAATAGTCTGTTGACAAGCAGACAGAAGAGGTATATATAAGACACTCAAAGAATAGGTTAAAAATGTACAAGTCTTTAGTACAAATAAAAAGTGCAGAGAAGAAAAAGTCTCAGATGTGAAACAAAACTAGAGCTGGGCGATATGGCCAAAATATGATAACACAATGGATTTTATTAAATTGTTTACAGTATTTGGCCATCATTTATTTTTCTGAATAATTCCATATTTTTATGAGTAGTGTGTGACCCTAGGGTGGATACTGGCTTGAATATGAATTATATCTTGCAAACTTCCAAAATACCATTAAGATTAGTGTTGTAAAACGTCATAAGCATATGGATTCACAATATATCGCCCAGCCCCAAAACCAACTACTCAAAAATGTTATTGCTTTTTAAGTCTGATATAGAACCAACAGTGATCAACCATTCGGTTAGTGGGTTCACAACAAACTGGACCAAGTGGAAGAGGGAAGGCGAATCAAGTCCCACAAACTTGAGTGTTACCCCCAGAGATAACTATCGTCACTTTGTATATGAAGAGAGTAGCGGAGAGAGGAAAAGAGAAGAAAGGGTGAAAGAGGAAAAAGACAGGAAGAGAGAGAGGGGAAGAGGAATGAAAGGAAAAAGTGTGAGAGATAATGTGTGTGTGATAGGACTGACATTGCCAGACACTGGGATGGGACAAAGGAGGGTCTCTACTGAAAGTGCTGAAGAAGCTGGAAGGGGTGGCGGAGTAGGGGAAAGGGGAGAGAAGTGCTGTTTGAGAAAGTCAGGGGCTTTTTTCTTCTACCTTGTACCCAGGGACAGATTTGTGTTGATTGGGGCGTAGGGCGGCATCTTTAGCTGGGTTGGAAATTCTGTCCTTGGCCTTGGCCTTTGACTGCATTCCGCTGTCCTGACTGTCCCCATCCGACGTGTTTCCAGATGAACTGTCCTGTAGACACAACTCTGTTTACTACCGATCCACGCTGCAGTGAAGTTCACTTTGAAGTCTTACAGGGCAACTATAAGCGTCTACGGCTAGCAGGGGACCACGACAGGTCGGCCACTCAAATGAAATGGGTAAAGATGGCCGCAGAAGCCAGTGCCTTACGGAATGTTTCTTTCCCTCCTCCCTCTTGTTGTCGTCCGCGTCATCAGAGTCTCCGTCGCTTTCCAGGGCAGGCAGCTCAGGGTCCAGAGGAGGCTCAAACAGGGCCGTGTTCAGGGGCAGGTAGCGCAGTTCGTTGGGAGAGTACCTGTATCAGACAAAGGATCAGCAATGCATTAGCTCATCAAATATCCTTAAATGCTCAGGAATCGCAGTCATGAAGACTAATGTTGGGGTCAGTGAACTGCACCTTTTGTAATAATCCTGGAACTGCCCAGGGATGAGGGCCACTGGATAGGGCCCGGTTTTGGTTCTCTCCGGGGGAAGGACTTTATACCTCCTTTGGGGTACTTGGATTATCTGTTGAAGAGTTATAGTTCAAATCTTCACTCCGTCCATTACATAACAACAACATTATCAGTGTATCGGCATATCTACTCATAACTATGAGCAAGTTTTTATACACAGATGTACTGTACACAATATGAATGGACTTGAAAGGTGATCACATACGTGTGTCTGAAGGTCAAAATATGCCCTTCTCTCTTCCATCCTTTCCCTGTTGAAATTGCTGTTGAATTCTGCAGCTTTCTTAGCAGCTTTCTTTATGTACTCTGGCACTTTGCTAGCTTCCACCTTTTGAGGGTTTTGTTGTTGCATTTTCTAGGAGACAGAGGAAAAACCTTTAGCACACAACACAATGAATAACCATGTCAACTGTAAATGTGCTGAGAATAAAAATACAAAAGGGGAACCAGTCTAAGCCTGCATCTACCATGGATATATTTTTGTTTAATGCAAACTCAAACCTGTAACTACCTCAACAAAAATGGGTCCATGTTGCTTAGTATAATAACATTTGCATTACTTACAGAGTACTCTTTTGCTATCCTCTGGCGCTCCCGCTCTTGGAGAATGACAGAATACTCAGCATGTTTGCCTGGGTACTCCTTGATCATCAAATCAATTACTTCATCACTGCGCAAAGCTGTCAAGCCTGGCAAAACAGATTCACAATAAATGAACATCCATCATTTCAAATAAGAGTAGCCTAATTCACTAAAACGACTATTGAAAAAAATAAAAGCTCTTCCTTATTATGCAAAAAACACATATTTCTCAGTTCTCACCCAAGGTGCACTGGGTCTCTGTGATAACATTTTGTTCCCTTAGATAAAGCTTCTCTTTGTGGGAGAGGTCTCTCCTTTCCAAATCTAAAAAATAAAATAAATTGAAAATATGAAAGTGTACTAGGCAGAGATAATATTACAAACATAAAACATTTAATGTATATATTTTATTTATAAAAACACAATAAAGCCCTTGACCTTCAATCCTTCATTTCCATCTTCAGTGAATTTTCACTCATATTACCTGGATATTTTCGCTTGAATGAAGTGACTCCCAGATATTCACTGACTTGTTCTTGCAACATGTAGTACTCCCCGCTGCCATCGGAGGGCCACCTGTACTCTGTCAGATTTTCTGCTGAGAAGTACGTGGGCCTGGGGAGAAGCATGTATGACTAGAAGGTCTAGAACAGGTAAAAGTACAATGTAACCTAAGTTTGAAAGAGTGACTCAATATTATTGGAGACTCAGTGTTTGTACTAGTGACTGGTCATGGGCTATCAAGATCAAGTAAAGAAAATGTTTGTTTATGCTCCCAAATATGACCACATACCCAAGTTCCTGACTGGAAGTATCACAACTTCTGGAACTGTCACCTGAACCCATGCGCCGCCTTTTCGGAGCTTGACTGCCATCGTTTGACACATCTTCAATGTCATCCTAAGATATTGATTACAGTTGGAATTTACACAACACTTAATAACAAAAATACTAGGTAAATCTTTAGCTAATTGACTTTATATGTTAACCATATGTCATTAGTACTGTAGTCTATGAGAAGCCGCCTAGGGCAAAATTGAATACTTCACTCGTATATACACATATATTTCACTTGCACCTATATCCTTCACTTCCACATACATGCATTCTTCACACACTTATATATATATACCAACACTTTACTTGCACATATGAATTCACAACTGGAAGTTGCTACCACAAGAGGGCACACTAACCACCAATAACATAAGAAAGTGGTTGAGACAGGTGGAATAATGGAGTTAAACAATGCGGCTCAGGTCGAAGCAGTGTCTTTGCTTCAAAATATACTTCAGACTGTGTCTGTGATTAATGCTATCGCCACTGCTGTGAAAAATAACAGCAACGTGAGTCGCGCATCAAGCGCTGTTTATCCAAATGTCGAACACGAATTAAGCGGGTTATTTCGACCACAGCGCAGCATGCAACCACCAAGCAGAAGCAGCTCCCAGACCCAACTGAATCCTGCAACACAGTCCGTGCGATAAAATACATGACAGAATTTCGGGTCGTGGAGCTATATATGTATGTGCAAGTGAAGTATATGTATATGCGGGTGAAGAATGCATGTATGCGCAAGGGAAGTATGCATGTATGCGCAAGGGAAGTATGCATGTATGCGCAAGTGTTTAGTACAAGTATATATGTACGTGCAAGTGAAGTGTATATGTATGTGCAAGTGCTTTGTACAAGTATATATGTACGTACAAGTATATATGTACGTGCAAGTGAAGTATATATGTATGTGCAAGTGCTTTGTACAAGTATATATATATATATGTATGTGCAAGTGAAGTATTCAATGTTGGCCTAGTAGGCTTCTCATAGTAGTCAGCTAGCTATACAACATAGACATAAGTGATGGAGTGAACTGACGACGTACTACTAAAACACTAGTTGGCAAACTAACGTTAAGTTAGCTAGATACCACAACCGCCTGAGTTTCATAAGGCTTAATAAAATATCACGAAGTATCCATTAATGGCATGCAATTGAAATGTTTCTAACTAACGAAGCGGCTGCAGGTTGAATGAAACAAAGGAGTCGGAGATTGGTGTTGTTAGCGAATGCTAGCTATGCTAATTATCTACAACACTGATCGCCTCTTGAGTGTTACCTACTAGCTAGCTAAATTAGCTAGCATGTTGTTAATCAGAAGATACGCAATTAAGAACATGTACGTATACATTCTGTTACATTATATTTACCAAATGTACCTTAACAGACTGCGCTCCCGGGGTTGCAGGGTTGCTATCACAGGGTCTATGTTGGAAAACAGTAGCCATGTTTATCAGGATTAGAAACTACTGTAACTACAGCAGCTTTAGAGGTGCAAACGTAGAGCAATAATGTTACCGACTGGAAACAACAACACCACTTACGGTTCCAAAAACAACGGTTCCTATTGTAATGTGAAGGAATAACCACTGGAGGCGGTAAAGGACCACTCAATGGTGAACATCGCGCTAGTGGGTGTTAGCAAAGTGAACATTTGTTTTGCTGGTTGTAGAAGAAGAAGCATATCCGTCCGCCATATTGCAGTGATACAGCTAGATTTCCCACTTGCCTTGAGTGAGCTGAAGACGTACGATATTTAGATAGTTTCCTCATCAACCGGCATAATGTTTGCTACACAAATTCATGGAGATAATGGTAAAATGAAGGAGTATCACTACACCGGGCCAGTAGAGCACCGATTCTCTCCCTATTCATTCAACGGAGGGTATGTAGTATAAATCTTGAAGTAGTAGTTAGCCAGACAACATTAGCAAATGCTAGTAAGCTAACGTTAGCGATGATCTGTCTTCTAACGACGTTTGCTAGCTTTTAGCTAGATTGATGATGCGCTAGTTAATTTCTAATGCAGAATATAGTCAGTGTCTAATAATATGTTGTAATGTACCATTCGTTTTAAACTAACTAGTTATAAAAATGCGTTTAGCTAGGTAATCGTAGTCAACAACATACTAAGTAAGCTAGGTAATTACAGTATGTTACTGTTTGGTTTCGATCTCAAATAGCTAAAGGAAACTAAGTTACAGTTTTCAAACGGAATAAAACGCTAACAACCTACCGGTACAGTGTCATTGCTGATTCGTTTTTGTGTATCTAGGACAGTGCTTGCTGTTGCTGGTGAAGACTTTGCCATTGTTGCCTCAGACACTCGCCTGAGTGAAGGCTATTCAATCCACAGCCGTGACTCTCCAAAATGCTACAAGTTGTAAGTCTGAAGATTGAAGGCAGAGTTGGATGTGTGTGGACCTCTGAAATAGTAGTTGCAGTTTGAGCAACATTTAAGTGTCACTTTTCTTAATTCCTGTAAATACATTTGTTGGGCGATGAGACAGATTTCAGTAAATTGAGTTTTGGTCAAACGAATTAAACTGCATTTAATACTGCTTAATCACGTCTTAACACAACATGTTCATCAGTATTCTGCTACGAAATGACATTGTAATTAAAACTGCAATGTTTGTTTAATTTCTTACAGGACTGATACAACTGTCATAGGTTGCAGTGGATTCCATGGAGATTGCTTGACTCTTACCAAAATCATTGATGCGAGACTAAAGGTGCGTTCATATTATCCTTGATACTTAGTTTCACTTTCTTTCATAATTTTACTTTCTATATAGTTAGTTGAGAGAGTTTATGGCATACCAGAAAGTGCTATATAATCACTTTACTCATGAACCTATTTTCACTTGTAAACAATAATGTTTAGATGTACAAGCACTCAAACAACAAGAGCATGACAAGTGGAGCCATTGCAGCCATGCTGTCAACTATCCTGTATGGTAGAAGGTTCTTCCCCTACTATGTGTATAACATCATTGGTGGCCTGGATGAAGAGGGTATGTTCTACATTTACAGAATTGTCCATGTGTACTATTTTCAGAGTATGTTTTTAAGTACTTTTTATTCAAACTTAATTTTATTGGTTTTGCTTTACCTTTAGGTCGAGGAGCTGTGTACAGTTTTGATCCAGTGGGATCTTATCAGAGAGACACCTATAAAGCTGGGGGCTCAGCAAGTGCAATGCTGCAACCTCTGCTTGACAACCAGGTTAATAAATGATTTGGTATTGGTTCAGTAGCACTGTCAGAGCCTTGGAAGACTGTTTCCTTTCCGAAGCACCTAAATCCATTCACTTTTATAGAAAACCCTACTGTGCACACTACTTGCTTACTCAACTCCCAAATGACACTATCTCTGGCGAGCTGTCGCTGAGCCCTCCTTTGCATGCACACTGCCTGCTTGGGTGGTTTGTGTCTGCATAATTTATTCCAGCAACAACCCGTCAACCATTTACCCTAGGGGAAATCTTCGTAGTTATAAGTATTTATTATTTGTATGACTCGACTACTAACAATTTATTACATATCAGCATGATGCCTAGTCAATGATTTGTCAATGTAGCAATTTACTTTATTTTGCATTATGCATGTGTCACCTGTGATCCCAACGATCTCTGAAACATTCTTCTATGTATCATTTTCTTTTTAAATTCTATCTCTATGTGAAGCAAGAAAAGCATCATAAATAATGGGGAAACCGGACACTGCAATAATGTTTCTCGTCCATTTTTTTGAGCTAGCGAGCAAGTTTTAAGATAGCGAGTAGAAAAGAGAAGGGACTTCAATATGCATTAACCCTGCCATTGTTAGTTGCTGAACTCCACTGCCCACTTGCAGGAAATGTGCATAGACTTCAACATTTCTCAACTGTCGGTGGGAGGTTTTTGTCTCCAAAAGTCACTCTACCCACTGTCACAGTGATTAGCTGGCTCTTGTTGGAAATGAACGGGAGCATCTTTGTAGCGCTAGGGAGCGGGCAATGTGCACAAGGCTTTGACATTCTCCCTTCTAGTTTAGGACAAACCTGGTCATTGCTTCTGTATTCCCCTTATTGTGTTTTTATATTCAAAATTAGATCGGATTCAAGAACATGGAGGGTGTGCAGCACTTACCACTGAGCCAGGAGAAGGCTCTGCAGCTGGTCAAAGATGTCTTCATCTCTGCCGCAGAGAGAGATGTGTACACTGGGGATGCTCTCAAGATCTGCATCGTCACCAAGGATGGTATCAAAGAGGAGACCGTCCCTCTGAGGAAGGACTGAACGACATATTCCTGCTGCCACGTCATGCTACCACTTTTGTCTGGATTTTTCATATTTTGGACTCATTGCCTGGTTTTCTTTTTACATTTATGCTGAAAAATAAACATGTTCCCAGTAGTTCCTTGTCTAGTGTTGTTTTTTCAGTTTCCATTTTTATTCAACATGACAAGTTTGAACATTTGCCATGAAGTCTGAACAACCGTGTTGAAAATATATCATGAAAAACCTCAACATGTATGGCATTGGTTTTTTGACATTCAGATTTGTGACCAATGTTATTAATTTGTCTCATAAGAGCCCTTTGCAATATATGGTGTTTTTTAAAGTGTAGCAAACATGTTATTGTAATGAAAATGTTATAAAACCGAGCAAAACCATGATTTTTTTTTTTGGGGGGGGGAGAATCTATATGACTAAATGACTCAGAGATAAATAATGCCTTCTGTTAAAGAGATGTGCTTAACATGCATCTCTTAGCAACCAGGAACATGCCAGGGATTCTCCAGTCACAGATCACTGACATGTGCACTGGCCATATATCTCTTAAGGTAGCAGAAAGAGTACCCTATTACAAAAGAAAACACAGGCAAAAATCTACTTTTTGACAGCCCTTTCCATACTACCGTTCGTGAGTGCACTCCAGCCAGAGCAAACCCCGGATAGAATGTGAACGAGAGAAATTAGATGAACTTCAACACCGGAAGTAGTCATGCAACAAGCCGGATGTCGCTGTTTTGAGCGAGTACATGGACCAGTGAAAGCAGTCTGCCAAAGAGGTTTAGTGTGGTATTTTACAAAGTGAAGTTTGAGACCGGGTGAGTATTTTCAGTCTCATCTCAACAGTGGACACTTACAACTTAATCCCTTAGTGAACAAAACAATAATCTATATTTTGTTTGTTGACATGCAAGCTATTAGCCACTGACTAGCCGCTAGTAATGTTACAGTACTACGCTAGCATGTCCAGCTCTTCACGTCGCCGAGTTTGAAGTAAAGCGTCATTTTCTCGCAAGACTGCGTTCATCATACACACACACTTGCATGCGTTCGGTAAAAAAACTGTTATAATACATGGCACATTTTGATTGAATTTAACTGCGTAAATGGTTAGCCGTGTTAAGTGACATTTTGCGCGCCACTACTAGGGTAGCGTTATCTGACTGGCTGCAAATGCTAAGTCTTTTAGCTGTTTACCTAGCTAGTTGTCATGTTTAGTTGCTTTAGTTGAGTGTGATCTAATCGAGCTATTGATCAAGTTTTTACTGACCGCAGTGTTTCCTGTTGATTTCACGTCTCAGTGTTTACTAGTAAGTAGATTTTTGTTGTTGTTTGCATTCTTTCAGGTTGAAAGAAGCAAGACAAGCGATACGCTGCTAGCTTGTTTTAAAACACATGATTGTGTTCAGAATTACCAAATACAGAATTGCTCATAGGCCTCAGAGAATTTCTGGCCTCTGAGAAGGTCAATCAACTGTCCGCTTCATAACTTGAGGCCATGGAGCAGAACAACAGTTTGCCTCCTTTCCAGGGTATTGCCTCTCCTCAGGTAACACATTTGACTTACAACAGGTTGCATTAAATCTTTTTGTAGTCAACAAAGAAACAGTCTTGTGAAAATGACTTATATTCACCTAACCTAACCAAGAGATTGCTCTTTCATACTTTAAAGGGGGCGATGACACCTGTAATGCCCATGTTCAGCCCCATGATGCCCTATGGTAGCGGTCTGACTCCCCAGCCTGTGACCAACACCAACAGCCTGTCTCTACTGGAAGAGCAGCAGCGGCAGCAACAACAACAACAGCAGCAGCAGCAGCAGCAGCAGCAGGCTTCTGCCCAGCAAAGTGGAATGCCGGGTGGTTCGGGACAAACACCCCAACTTTATCACTCCCAAACAGTCACCACCACCACATTGCCAGGAAACACCCCTCTCTACACTGCTACACCATTAACCCCAATGACACCCATCACACCCGCCACACCTGCGTCAGAAAGTTCTGGGATCGTTCCACAGCTACAGTAAGAAAAGAACTAGTTCATTAAGATTCGGTGTACTTCTTTTAAGCCAATAGATAAAGATGAATGGGTATGTGCCCATAGTGATGGTTTAGATGGTGATCTGGCCATGTTAACTAGTATCTTTAATCCTGATTGCACGGTCAACTCTCTTCCCTTTTATAGGAACATTGTATCAACAGTGAATTTGGGCTGCAAACTTGACTTAAAAACCATAGCACTGCGAGCTAGAAATGCTGAGTACAACCCCAAAGTAAGCATACTATGTTATTCTTAATTTGTTCAAAGTTGGTGACTAATGGGTTACTGCTGAACTGCAACTAGAGAGGGCCAACCAGGCATGTTTCCTCAGGTCTGAGAATTCCCCACAGAGATTGTTTTCTATTGATGAATTTCACGCAACTTCTCTTGTTATATAGCGATTTGCTGCTGTTATCATGAGAATAAGAGAGCCAAGGACAACTGCACTTATCTTTAGCTCTGGAAAAATGGTGTGCACAGGAGCGAAAAGGTTAGTGAACTACACTTATTTAAGGATACAAAATTCAAATGTAAACATCTGTTTTAATTGCCTCATGTTCCCTCTACCTACAGTGAGGAGCAGTCCCGCCTGGCAGCCAGGAAATACGCTAGAGTTGTACAGAAGTTGGGTTTCCCAGCTAAATTCCTTGATTTCAAGATTCAAAACATGGTGGGCAGTTGTGATGTTAAATTCCCCATTCGGTTAGAGGGACTAGTGCTAACTCACCAGCAATTCAGCAGGTTAGTGACATACTATTCCAAATTAGAAGGCTGTGAGCACTGACATGCTCTGAGATGGGTTGTCTGTCATTCAGTTCTAAGGGCAAGAATCTTTATTTTTCAGTTATGAACCAGAATTGTTCCCTGGGCTAATCTACAGAATGATCAAACCCAGAATTGTCCTGTTGATATTTGTTTCCGGCAAAGTTGTATTAACAGGTGAGTTGTGTATTTTTTCCTAGAACCATGAAGGCATTTGTCCTTTACACAATAACATTGATAACTCTTATTTGCTGTGTATTTCAAGGAGCAAAAGTGAGAGGAGAAATTTATGAAGCATTTGAAAACATCTACCCCATCTTGAAAGGATTCAGGAAGACAACGTAAATATTTATACCTGCAATATTTTTTTCTTTATTTTTAATATGTATAGTTGCAGGGGAATTTGCTCTGTTACTTTGGGACTCTGATTGGACCTGTACAGTTTAATTGACAAGTCAGGGACCCCTCCTATTCACCTTAATGGTGATTTTTATACTAGGGGAAATGCTGTATTATAGCAGTTTTTGTTTTTAAATGACTCTTTCTTGTTATGAGGCAGTCTGGGTGGCTGTTTCTTTTCATTTAAGCATTTTTCTGAAGTAGGTTTTAATCTTTGTTATCCTACCATTTTTTTGTGCATGTTAGTCCACACATTCCCAACAAACAGATATTCAAGGTTCATAACATTATTCTTTCACTGTCTTTTATAATCATGTTCATTGTTCTACGAAGAAACCAGATTGAGTGTTACTTAAGATTGTGTTGAAAGGTTAGGCTTCCCATTATTTCTATGATTTCTTGTATATTTTTTGGATTATTGGTTGATACCTCTTCAGGGCAAGACAACATTGTATCATAACATGGAGTGGAAGAATCAGCTTGCAGCTTTAGTATGCGTCTAAAGAATGTTTTTAGTTGTGTATGTACCTCAGAATACTTTCTCATTCAGTGTTTGTCAAATTTTAAGTGCGATTTAAGGAGTCATGTTTTAATGCTAGAAATAACTAATGTATTATACATACTGTATATTTGGTGTGCAATTTAAAGCCCATAAATGCACTGTCACAGAAATTACTGTATGTTCTGGTTTTACATCTTATTTTACTACATTGTGCACAATTAAATGATCCCGCTCCTTAATTTGAAGAGTTTTGTCTTGATACTTCCAAGTTGTGCAGAAGCATATCTCAATCCAGATTTGGGAAAGGAGGGTTGAACATTGGTCTCGCATTGTCTTGTTCTAGCAAGTCTTTGTGGCAGGTTGAGTTGAGGTTAGAACAGGTCACTCTAGATGTGTTTTTTTCCTTCTTTCAAACCAGTTAAGTTTCCTAGGTGGGACTTCTCATCTACATTACAGACGGATGCTCATGTGACTGGAGTGCAACTTGGACAATATTCTTTAGCTGACATGCACTAAAACTGTAATCTACGCCTGGTTGCTCGTGTATGTCTCTTTGTATTAGTGTCTGCTAAATGTCTGACATTTTAGTTGATGTCAACAAACTGATTCTTCAGTATCCAGTCCTGAATGGCTAATAGGATGGTCTTGAGCACCCATATCCATCTAAAATGTAATTGATTCATTATCAAATCAGCCTTGTCATGTAGGTGGACAAAGGTACCATCCCACTCAAATAGGCAAACATTCTTGTTTTATTTTTCTAAACAGCTTTTACATTAGATTGAATATTTTAACTCTGTGTAATTTAAATGAATATCATGTTTAACTTCACTAGGCTTTTAATCAGAAAATGGGAAAAAAACAAGCATAATATATCCAAACAAGGGTACACAAGTGACATTAAAACAGTGGAGATAAAACACTAAGCCTCCTGGCTCGGGTTCATCTAACAGGTTTTAATAAACAATCATGTGAAAGGGAAATACACCCATTGGATTTAATTTGAATGGCCCACTTCAAGTATTCCTATAGCATTTCAATTGGATTGAGATCTGGACTTTACGTCAGCCATTGTTTAATCCTAAATTTCTTGAGAACTATGCAGATTTTCATGTGTTTTGAATCATTGTCCATGTTCGGCTCAGCTTTTTGACAGAGCCTAAATATGGAATTCATGGTTGACTGAGTAGTGGCAAGTTGAGGTTCTGTTTAAGTTCTGTTGTAGCAAAACAACTCCACCTTTGATTAATCCAGTGATTCCTAATCCTGGTCACACACCTGAATCAGATTAAAGACTTCATGATAGTTTGATTACATCAATCAAGTAAGTGGAAAAGCAACATTTGAATCAGGTGTGTGAGTGCTAGGGCAAATACTAAAATGTACACCACATGGGGTCCCCAACACCAGGATTGGGGAACACTGGAGTAATCTGGCCTGAGAATGTTCCAATATTTTTGGCCTTCACCCAGGTGTTGTCTGGCACAAGTTATTTTGATATACTTTTTTGAAAACCTTCTCCCCCACTAACCACCCACAAAGGCCAGGTTTGTGCAGTCCTTTTCTGACAGCTTAGTCACATACTAACATTGATTATTCCCTCCCCCCCATACACATTTAGAAATGTTGCAGACCCACGTATCCAGTAGCACTTCATACATGATCGTTACGGGGGAGCAGAATTAGCCAGGTTGAGGCTTGGTTTGATTAGGTGCCCTCGACATTGAAGGCCAGATTAGAAATGTAACCAAGACAATGGGGTTAACATAGCTAACACCTCTACTCTAGCAAGTGTTATGGATCTAGTTACCAAAGAGCATTGGACCCATGTAAAAGACAGCAACCTGCACTGGATAGGGGCCCCTTTAAGATGAGCTTTAACTATCCCATTGTGTCTAATTCCTCAGATCAAACTGTATGAACTAGACATTTAACAGTGTAATTTAACTTAAATAGCTATTGATATGTAAAAGGGACAGAATAGCCCACGGTCTAATGGGAAACATTGCCATAACCAGTTACAATCAGAGTCAATTATATTTGTTCTGTGAAATCCTGCTTCCAGATGAACTCTGAAGAGTACTTATTGCCTTGGTCACAGCTGTCAGCACACGTGTAGATAGCCAAGGTTCCCCAGTCTATACTGGCATCAGGACTGTCAACTTTCAGGTCATTCAGGAGCTGGGGCATGACCTGATGGGAGACAAAAACACTTTCCGAATAGTGATTCATAGCTTTAGCACAAAATATGTCTGGTGTTCCCAAACCCATATTAAATGTATCGCCAGGAGATTCTGGCAGTCAAGCCAATCTACACACATGAATTCAAGGGTCCGTTACGTCAGAGTCTGATTCATTATGTACTGTAGAGTTCAGATGTTAAGAGCCACCGCTGAATTGGTGGGGGGGGGAAATGCTCATTTTTGAAACTAGAGAATTTAAATTGAACATATAGATAGCTTAGGGCAATAGCTGGGAATCCTTTGTATACTAACCAGCTCTTTTTTAAATCAGGGAGATGGATCCTACTGTTACAAATACTAAGCTGGGTAGTTTGTCATTCATAGTCAGTCTTGCAAAACAATACGTAGTAATCAATAAATGTGTACATCGTGTGACGTGTCGGCTCGATCAGCATCTCGGTCCCGCTGGGCAGGGATGAACCAGCCTCAGACTCAGGACCCTAGTGCACAACCGGGGGAAGGACGGAAAGCGCCAGGGAAAAGCAGGGTGCGCACTGTACAAGCACAGTGGCATGCTAGAATGTTCCAGAAGCAGAGGTGGGACGGTTCCTCCTCTCCCCTACTGCCTATCAATATGTGTGATCAGGGTGGCTGCAAACAGAGGATTTGTTGTCCCTGACGTAAGGAGAAAGACTAAGTGTACGGGGTGTTTCAAGGACCCTGAGTAGATGGTTTCGGACAGCAAAGCCCACCAGCCGAATCTGCCTTTCCGTCCGAGAAAAATAATCCTAGAAATGGTGTCCCGTAATGACAGTTTATGCAGAAAAGCCTGGAGTTGGTGTTTCTTTAATGTCTACCTTTTCAAGGGTTGAAGTTTTGTTAATAACACACGGTCAGGCTTCAAGCATGTTCCTGTCTCATGTGTCGCTTTGCCCTGCCACCTGTGGTAATGAAAAACCCAATGATTCTATCCACATCACAGCATGGATACATATTGAAAGTCCAGAAAGAAATGAGGAAGTGGATTAATTACAAAATGTTCACATTTCAAGCCATGAAACATAAATGACCAACCACTTAGTTTTGGAATAGTTACAATCTCTATATACCTTCTAGTGGTGCCTAGACTTGGACATAATGCCTAAGACTACTGATCAAATGGAGAGGCCTGTCTTTAATCATTTTATCAAAGTTGTTACAGTCATCTTACAGGCTGGCTAAATGAATTAGCTTCAGTGACCGATCTGATCAGTCAGAATTTGGACATTATTTGAATCGTCAGGGAGAGGCAAATCCAGATTTATCATAGAGAAGAAATACCAGTTGCTTGAGGCAATTTAAATGGGTAACCAATTAATAATGTTCCAGCAAAACATCCATTATTTTCTTAAAATACCATGAGTTTGACTCGGTAAGTAGAAAAACTACTGCACAGTCCATCAAAATTTGGACAGTGATAACTGTTGTAATAGTTTTGTACACCAGCACACTGGATTTGAGATGAAACAATTACTAAGAGGTTAACCTACAGACTGTCAACTTAATTTGGTGGTATTCCCCATTTTGGGAGACAAAGTAATAGGACAAATCAACAACATAAAAAATATTGGTAATTGATTCCAAATGATTCCCATTTGATGACAACATGATGACCATTAGACATCACCAAACAGTGGGTATTTTCTCAGATGTTCTGCCAAGCCTGTATTGCAGCATTGTTCAGTTCATTTTTGTTTCTGGGCAATTTGGCCGTTAGTCTCTTCTTTAGCAAGTAAAATGCTTGCTTTTTGGCCCTTGGTTTAGCAGTGTGTTTGAGGTCATTGTCCTTCAGCAAGGTGAAGTGTTTGGGTTGGATGTTTCTGTACACTTCAGAATTCGAGGGTTCTTGATTTTTTCAACTCTTTGTCTACAATCACCACTAGACATTTAGTTAGGTCTCTTGTGCATGAACAAATGCGACATATACCTTGCCAAGCAACTGTTGTCAAATTACTTTTGGTTCCATAAAATTTAGGGCACTGTATGTATGAAATGAGCTATACAGTTTATGGACGTAAATTCACAGAAATTATATTTAAGTCTGTACTTCAACCTCTTAGTAATTGATTCATTTCAAAGTACATAGCCGACATGTGCTTAGTGTAACCCTGCTCTCATCTGTGAAGAGAACGGGGGGACAATGGCGGATCTGCCAATTCTGGTGTTCTCTGGCGAATGCCAACCTGGGCAGTGAGCACAGGTCCCACTAGAGGACGTCGGGCCCTCATGCCACCCTCCTGGAGTCTGTTTGGTCAGAATCATGAACTGCAGTAGCCCACTGGAGGTAATTTTGTAGGGCTCTGGCAGTTTCTTTTGTTTCTCCTCACACAAAGGAGCAGATGCCGGTCCTGTTGCTGGGTATCTCCTCCATATTCTTGCGACTGTACTGGGAGATCCATCAAAACTTCTTGCGACGGTACATATGGATGTGCCATCCTGGAGGAGCTGGACTGCCTGTGTAACCTGAATGCCTCATGCTACCAGTAGTGACAAGGACACTAGCAAAACACAAAACTAGAGAGGAATCAGTCAGGAAGGATAAGGAGAGCAATTGTGTGTAGCCACCACTTGCCAAACCGTTCCCTTTTCAAGGGTTGGCTTGTTGTTGACTCTCCAGTGCACCTGTTGTCACTTTCATTTGCACCAAAACAGGTGACATTGATTCACAATCGCTTATGTTTTCCAACTGATCAGATTGATATCTCTGAAATTAACTGACATGGTGTTATTCTGTGATGATTGCATGTACCCTTCATTTTTTTGAGCAGTGAATGTTCTGGTTTTAGGCCACCAGCACTTCATTAATATTAACATGTAAATACCTGAAATTCAAAGATTCGCCTGGAACCACATGAACAGTTTGGGATGTCCTTCTCCTCAGGAACATGTTCAGACGAAACCCAAAGAGGAGAGCCCCCTCGACAGTATCGCAAGACCTACAACCACAAACAATGTTATTATGGTCAAAAGGTGAAAAGTGCAACAAAAACAAAGCATACTTCTTCTGTTTCTGTGGGTTGAGGGTGGAGACATTTTTATTTAGATTCAATGACAGGAATATGGATGTAAGGATTGACCATCCCTGCTATCAAATATGTAGTTTGAACCATGTTTTAATATTGCAGTGTTTCTTCTTTATTACATTTTGGTTTCTGCTTGGGTCCTACTGTTAAACTTAGCTTAAAAAGAAGCATTTATGAAAGTTATGTTCTTCAAGAATCAATGAAAATGTCAATCATTGATACTTTTAAATAAAAATATTATGTAGTAACTCCAACTTGTCCCACACAGGGTGATCTCAGAAATCTACAACCGAAATACATTTTGCAATTATTTCAGATGCACAATTAGGTTCAGGGGGAGAAATATCAGGAGATACTAACGAGATGAAGGAAGTCTTCACCTATGTAAACGGCCAAACCATTGGCTCATGCCTGAAGAGACAAAATTGTCTTATTGTTACCTGATGTGGCTCAGAGGCAATCTTCTTTTTAAACCTTTGGAACACTTTGCTATCTTGGGTTTCATGCATGGCCATGTCTTCAAGTTCTGTCTCTGCCAAACCTGTAGAACAGAGTCAATCCTTTTACACTGCAAAAAAAAATATAATTTCTAGAGTAATATTTAGACAGTGTCTAATGCAAAAATGGGTTCAGTCATTTCTGCATTTGACAACACAGCACCAGGGATCAGAATGTTGTAGATGCAATGCAGAGAGTTCAAGTCTTACTATCAGCTAAGTCAGAGCAATCCAAGTTATTCCGTTCATCCTCAACCGTTTCACTCGACTCCTCTTCCGGTTGTTCCTCAAGCTCTGTGACCAGTTCTGACTCAGGAAACAGGAATGTGGAAGGCACTGCATTGGATGGTACTGAAAATACATTGAAAGTTACACAGAGAAAATTGCACACAATCAATATAACACGTAATATGACAGTCCAGGAGGCCAGCACAATCACCTTGTTTGCAACACTCTTTCTTGTGACTGTGTTTCCAGTCGATGGTCTGGTGTTCTTTACAACAGTAGGACACGGCATGACATTTAGAGCAGGTCTTCTGACCAACACAGCCACACAGCTTACATAGTGTAACACCCGAACTCAGGACACAGGGGTCAAGCTCCAACTCATTTGGTCTATCATCAGATGGTGGATCAAAGGGATAAAAGTTGTTTCTCCTTGGCAACTGGCTCCTGAATACTGTAACAGAGTAAATACAATGCAAGTAATATATTTGAGTAAGTAACACAAAGTAGGTACTCAGCACTGTTCCAAGAAAACCAACAGCTCCTGTATGAACTCCAGGACCCTTTTCTCTACTGTCAGCAAACTACTTCAGCCCTAGAATTACTCACTCTCTAGCCCCTCCACTAAACTTTCCAACTCTTTTTTGCAGTTTTTCTAAAATAAAATAGCAACAAACTCCTCACTATCAAATCTACCACAGCCTGGTAACCTCCATATTTGTCCACCTGTTTGCCAGGACTCTCACCTCTCCTCATTCAGTCTGGCTGATTCCCCTTACATCACAAATCTCATAATGACATCCAAAAACACTACCTGCTCTCTCGATCCTCATCCCACAATCCTGCTTAAAGCCTCCATACCTGCTCTCTGTCCACACATCACAAGTAGTCAACCTCTCCCTCACCAATGGTATTGTCCCCTCCTGCTACAAAGCTGCTGCTGTCAGCCCCATCCGAAAGAAACACGGACTAGACAACACCATCATTAACAATTTCCGCCCCATCTCCAACCTCCCCTTCCTGGCAAAAACCTTTGAAAGAATTGTTGCCTCCCAGCTCCAAGCCTACCTCCTAAGAATTAATCTATATGAGCTCCTTCAGTTTGGCTTCCGGCCAATCTATAGCACAGAAACTGCACTCAAAGTTGTGAATGACCTTCTCCTCTCTGCTGATGCCGGTTCCCTCAACATCCTCATTCTCCTCGACCTAAGTGCTGCCTTTGACAGTGTTAATCACCAGATTCTGCTCACCAGGCTCAATGGGCTGGGTGTTGAGGGAACTTCACTTGCTTGGCTCAATCCTATCTCACTAACCGAACCCATTTCATCTCACTCAAAGGCCTAAACTCCGACTCCGCTACAGCAACTCAAGGTGTTCCCCAGGGCTCAGTACTTGGTCCTGTACGCTTCATCATCTAGATCCTTCCCCTTGGTCAAATCCTCCACCACTTCAACCTATATTTCCACTGCTATGCTGATGATACACAAATATATCTAGCCACCATTTCTAGCTCACCAACCCACCTCTGACCCATATTGAATCCTGTCTGACTGCAATAAAAGCATGGATGAAGGACAAGTTCCTCAAACTAAACAGTTACAGAACAGAACTTCTACTCATTGGAACCAAATGCACCCTCACCGGAACTGGCACTTTCAATCTCAGCATCAATGACACCGATGTTTCTCCATCCCATCACGGATGTAACCTTGGCGTCATTCTGGACTCTACACTCTCCTTTGATCAGCATGTCAAACACAGCTGTAAAATCTTTATTCTTCCATCTTCGTAACATCACCAAACTCAGACCTTCCCTCTCCCGTCCTGCTGCTAAGACCCTAATAAATGCCTTTATAACCTCCCGTCTTGACTACTGCAAATCCTTTCTCACCAGCAACAAATCTACATCCCTCCATAAGCTCCAAATGGTTCAAAACTCTGCCGCCAAACTACTCACTAACACCAAGTCCTGACAGCATTTCACCGCAATCCTCTGTGAGTTACACTGGCTTCCCATCTCCCGCCGCATTAACTACAAGATCCTCCTATTGACATATAAAGCCCTAAACAATATGGCCCCTGCCTACCTCTCCGACCTTCTTCCATATCAACCAACACACACACTCCGTTCCAGTACTGCAGGCCACCTCATAATCCTCAAATCCAAGCTCAAAGGCTTTGGTGACAGGAAATTCTCAAGGGTTGCGCCTGGTCTCTGGAACTCCCTAAAACCACTGGTGACTTTGAGACTATCCCAATCTTCAAGCAATGCCTAAAGACTCATCTGTTCAAAATCACCTACCCATAGCCATGCCAAATACCACACTCTCAATCTTTGTTTCCTTTCTCTAAGTATTTATTTTGTTTCTGTTTGTTTTCTGTTCCATCTCACTTTTGTACACGTCTTTGGGTCCCTGAAAAGCACTATATAAATATAATGTATTATTATTATTAAGAGCAAGGAGACAAGAAATCATGGTTCACATATTCATGAGGGGTTGTGGTTAGACAAAGTTTTGTTTGTGTGTGATTCAAAAGACTGACACAATCAGTAGTGTTTATTAGCGCAATCCCACAGTAAACTAATCAGTCTGAGTCAATTTCCTCAGATTTCCCCATTCGAAAAAGGTCTTTAACAAACATCACTGATGGTAAACCAAGGAAAGTCAGTCCACACCTTAAGATCATGGGTTCCGTTGTTAGACCCATAATCGAACATCACAGTGATCACCAAGGCACACCAACCGATGTATGATTTATAGCAACTAGCGGAATCTCCGATCGCTAAAACGGAGAAAATGCATTGGGTGCGACCGAAGCTAAGTAACCGTGCCAGGTCGGCAATTGTTATGATTCTCTCTAATGCCTCTTAACTATTAATCATTTGAAGGAGTTCATCTGACTATTGAAATGGAACAGCTGTAGCTAATGGCTACTCACCTTTCAGGCAACGGCTGTCGTTTCGCGAATAACAGTCTGGTGTCTTGCAGCAAAATACAAAGAGAGTTCGGTGGAAACTTCTACCCTGTCCAGCTATCGGTGCGTAAACCTGCAAAAGAAATACAGTAGGAAGATGGCATTTGTCACATGTTAACTCATGAAGAATTGGAGTTTCTGACTGACTCAGCCAAGCAGGTTTGCCTCCAACTTTGCTTGGAAACTGCCGACTTTGTAATTGCCATTGTTCTGCATCCTCCAAAAAGCCAAGAGCAACACGCGTTTCTGCCATAGTTTCAGTTTTATATTTCTAGGTTCAGGTAACGTTAACCATAAGATCTTAACTCAATCGCTAGCCCACTATCCAACGTGCCTTTACTGTTGTAACTTTAAATCATGTCCTACTTAGAACAGTGAGTGACGCACACGTTCCGTGTAAGTCGCGCTCTTGCATCTGTCATTCCTTCGGTGTCAATAAAACACATTGATTACAATGCTACTTTATTTTAATTTATTTGCAACTTAATAAAATGTGACTTATTGGTACTTATCAAAATGGACACATACATGCTTTGTTTCCTTCTCGCCAATATGTCCTGTTAATGTCCACTAGGAGGCAAGCTTGTGCTGCTTGTCAGCGGTGTTATCCGTGGTTAGTGACTTGATAGCTCAGCCACGTGAGGAGGGATACAAATATAACAGTTGTCCAACACATGTAACACTTTTAAAAGAAATAAACCCCAAATAAATAGTTTAACAGAGTTAGTATTATTATATTTTATAGCAAAAAAAATTACTTGTACTTTTACAGAGTAGGCCAAGTAGATTTATGGTCGTGACGGAGGTTGGCTTATTTCTGTGGGTTAATGTTGCAATCTTTTTCTGCCTCAGTGGTGTTTCATGATGTCATGCTGCTCACAAGGAGGTTGAGCCTCCTTTTTACTGGCATCGGGCGAGAGGGGCGGGGAGTGCGAAGTAAAACTGTGGAGATTCAGAAAAGAAACTTCAAATCATCAGTGGTGGACACATGAAAGTATTGGATTTATTGCTCAAGGAATAATGGGGGGTTGAAATGAATGTGTCAGCATCGTCTTTCTGCTAAGGATACACTATTTTAGCAATGGAAAAACCAAAGAAGCAAAGGTATATGTCTATTCGAAATCAAATTGATGTCAAATCTGGGAAACGAATGGTTTTGCCAAACTTGGATTAGGCTAAATTGCTGGACGGTATTGGTGACACCACAAGGCGATGCCTCCCCAGGGCGATGGAGAATATAAACCTGTAGCAGTGACGGCGGTGGTACCACCGGTTCCCCCTCGGAGGTTTCGGAGCAGAGAGTCTTCTTCGGGCTCCAAGTGCCGGTTTGGTGGCGGAGAGCGCAAAGTGAAATGTGTTCTTGTCGGTGACGGGGCAGTGGGGAAGACAAGCTTGATTGTCAGCTACACAACAAATGGCTACCCAACTGAATATATCCCAACTGCTTTTGATAACTTTGCCGGTAATTTATCAAGTATTTGCTATTACGTTAGGTATTGAGTTATAAAAGTTTTTTTTTTTCTCCAGACTATTTAAATTCCCGATTTAACGAACAGGTGAATTCAGAGGAAGGAGTAACCAATAGCCTGTATTTTGAAATCAGCACCAGACTGTCCGAAACATTTCCATTAAAATGTTTTGCCAACTCTGGTGTCATTGGATTTATTGGTGAGAGGAACTAAGTAGGCAAATTGGTAAAAGCAATAGTTAGAATATTCTTCGACAGTATTCCATTACATTATCGTTTACAATCTCGGTGTGATTGTATTGTATTAATTAAATGTGTACTTGATTTGTTCTAAATTGTTATTTCATTCACTTTTCCAGCGGTGGTGGCAGTTGACGGCAAGCCAGTGAAACTACAGCTTTGTGACACAGCTGGCCAGGTTTGTAACAAAAACCCGTTAGGACAGTTTTATAAAAGCTCTACCAAAGTGTGAATGATATGCTTACAAAACACAAGTAGGCTGTACAATGGTTTTTTTGTGCTTCTTCGAATTTAAGTAAGCTATTCTGACCCCTGTGTATTAAGCACTAAGAATCGGGTCAAATGGTCTTCCAGTGTGTGGGGTGAAGTGATCGAATTTGATTGCTCCAGCAGTTTTTTTGTCAAGTTTTGAGTCTGAAATGAGGTTACTTAGATTAACTGTCTCCCCCATATGGGAGGTGGCTAACGGGGGGGGGGGCTAACAGATAGGAAAACTTATAATAATGAACTGAATGTGAGCCTGTAAAGGAAACAGCTTAATTTTCTGCACAGCTGGGGCTGGTCAGAGGAAACACACGATGGTTCTGTTTTTGAGAAGCAGAGCACAGGGGAGAGAGTCAACAGTGGAAAGCAGCCCTGTAAAGCAGGCCAAGCGAGATCCAGAGCAGTTCTTGTCTAGACACAGAGAGCCAGTGCCTGGCTGAAGGTTGAGCTCTGTGGGTTCATAGGGTTCTGCTTCGTGTCTTTGCAGAGAGTAGTTCTATAGCTGCTGGATTTACATTAGATACCAAACATAACTTAGTCGTGTCAATCGTTCACAAGTGATATTTTTGGAGCAAGATATATTTTTTCCAATCCACACAAATCTGTGGTATTTTGCAAAACATTAAATGCATTTTTTAAAAAACTTTTTTTTCTTGAGTCCAAGCAGTCACATCAGTAATTATGATCCAAATTGGACATACTATAGCTTTCAAAAGGTGCAAATTGTTCTTTCATACATATTTGAAAATAATGTTTCAAAAAATAAATATGGGCAGAGAGAAATGCACATGGAAGATATCAAAGTAATATGCATATTTGTTTTATTATTTGTAGTAATTTAGAAATGGAACAAACTCCTGACATGTCCACTAGGTTTTACACAAGAAATTGAATACACAAAATTTCATGAGAAAATATAAAAATCACAGAAATCCCCAAAACGTTACTCTAGCATCACCATCTCGTTTGACTTTTGGTATGGAGTAAATACTATGAAATGCTGTGATTGGTTTTCACCAGACATAACAAAACGCATCTGAATGTGCACGTAATGACTTGTGAAGTCTCTAGGAATATAGATATATGGACATGTTATGTCTGGTGAAAACCAAACACTGCATTCCATACTATTCACCTCATATCAAAGCACAGTGGTGATAGTGGGATTTTTTGGGATGTTTTGATGCATAAAGTACCAGGATGATTTCATTAAAGGATCCATCAATTTTGCTTTGTATCAAAGAATTTAATGAAGACAGTCAGGTGAACCATCTGTGACCTGAATTATTTGTGCACCAGTGGGGTGAACATGTATTTCCTCTGTTATTGAATATTTGTCTGATCTTCATACAAAACGTAATATACACTGCGTGCACAATTATTAGGCAAGTGAGTATTCTGATCATATTATTACTTCAATGAAAATGTTTGAACTCCAAGCCATATAAACTTGAATGTTCATTGGATTGAATCATTTTAAATGATTCAATACAGGTTAAATGTATTTGTGTAATGAGAGAGGGTGTGAATAACACCTTATATTAAGTTGTGCATGATTATTAGGCAGCTTCATGACCTCATGTATTATGGGCCAAAAAAGAGATTTAACTGACACTGAAATGTCAAAAATTGTAAAATGCTTTTCAGATAGATGCAACACTTGAAATAGCTAAACTATTGAGGCGTGACGACCGGACAATCAAAGGTTTTGTTGCAAATAGTCAACTGGGGTGCAAAAAATGCAAAAGACTTGAGAGGAATTAAACGTGAAGCTAACAGGAATCCGTAATCCTCCAGTGCCATCATATTCCTTAACTGCAACCTACCTGGAGTGTCTGGAAGTACCAGGTGCTCATAAACATGGCCATGGTCAAGAAGGCTGAAAGAAGACCACCACTGAATAAGATTCACAAGTTGAAGCGTATTGATTGGGCCAAGAAATACCTGAAGGTAGATTTTTCAAAGGTTCGCCCAGATGGATGGGCCCGTGGTTGGATCACTAATGGACAGGGCACCATTTCGAGTCAGGCGCCAGCCAGGTGGAGGAGGGTTACTGGCATGGGCCGCTTTCATTAAGGATGAGATAGTTGGACGTTTTCGGGTTGAACATGGACTCAAACTAATTCCAATACTGACTGCCATTTTCTGGAAGATAATTTCTTCAAACAGTGGTACTGGAAGAAGTCCTCAGCATTCAAGAAGGCCATGATCTTTATGCGTGACAATGCTACATCACATGCATCTAAGTACTCCACTGCTTGGCTAGCAAGCAAGGGCCTCCAAGATGCCTGAGTAATGATCTGGCCACCTTCCTCACCTGGCTTAAATCCTATTGAGAACTTGTCAAATGTGAGATTTACAGTCAGGGAAGATTTTAACAGCATTTGGGAGGTTGTGTTTGCTGCCTATGCGAAAGTTGATTGTTAAAAGATCAAGAAACTGACAGACTCCATGGATGGAACGCTTTTGTCAGTTATTGAAAAGAAGTGTGGCTATATTGTTCACTGAATATTTTTGTTAATTTATTGTCATTTTGTGTTGCTTATTTGTCACACTTACTTCTAAAATTGAGAATAAACAAGTGATTTGGGAGAAATAATTTTGTAATTAATTGCCTAATAATTCTGCACACCAATTGTTACCAAGTAATTCTGCACACTTACTTTTCCTTTGTTAAACATTCAGGTTTAAGTTTCAACAATAGTTTGGATTGACCGAGAGCATTGTTTTTGTTTAGAAATAAAATACATCTTGAGGTATATGGTTTGCCTAATAATTGTGCCCACAGTGTAAGATGAAGAGAACCAGAGTGAACCCAAAATTCAGTGTTTACAGCATAATTATTTAATAAAGTTATCCAACGTCAAATGGCTCTGTGTGAAGCATTTACTTAGAACGTCACCATCAATGAAGTAGGCTACAAGGTCTACAAGGTCTCAACACACCAAGCCACGGTCAAGAATTTCCAGAAGAGATGAGAAAAGAAGTTGTTGAGATATTTCAGTGTGGAAAGTGTAACAAAGCTATTTACACAACCCTGGTACTATTGCAAACCAGAGTCAGAGCCATTCTCTCCAAATGGAGAAAACTTGGAACAGTCGTGAATCTTCCGAAGAGTGACTGACCTACTGAAATTCCTCCATGGGTGCATCAGCGACTCATCCTAAAGGTCACAAAAACGCCAAGTGCAACATCTAAGGAACTGCAGGCCTCCCTAGACCCAGCTAAGGAACTGTAGACCTCCCTAGCCCCAGCTAAGGAACTGTAGACCTCCCTAGCCCAAGCTAAGGAACTGTTGACCTCCCTAGCCCAAGCTAAGGAACTGTAGACCTCCCTAGCCCCAGCTAAGGAACTGTAGACATCCCTAGCCCAAGCTAAGGAACTGCAGGTCTCTAGCCCCAGCTAAGGAACTGTAGACATCCCTAGCCCAAGCTAAGGAACTGCAGGTCTCTAGCCCCAGCTAAGGAACTGTTGACCTCCCTAGCCCAAGCTAAGGAACTGCAGGTCTCTAGCCCCAGCTAAGGAACTGCAGGTCTCTAGCCCCAGCTAAGGAACTGCAGACTTCCCTAGCCCCAGCTAAGGAACTGCAGACCTCCCTAGCCCCAGCTGAGGAACTGCAGACCTCCCTAGCCCCAGCAAAGGAACTGCAGACCTCCCTAGCCCCAGCAAAGGAACTGCAGACCTCCCTAGCCCCAGCTGAGGAACTGCAGACCTCCCTAGCCCCAGCAAAGGAACTGCAGACCTCCCTAGCCCCAGCAAAGGAACTGCAGACCTCCCTAGCCCCAGCTGAGGAACTGCAGACCTCCCTAGCCCCAGCAAAGGAACTGCAGACCCCCTTAGCCTTTTTTATATTTGAGTAAGAATTGCTAGGCCCAAACCACTGCTAACTAAGAGAGAAATGTGTTCTCGCCGCACATTCTTCCTCAGTGATGCAAGTCCATGTGTTTAGCCTATAAAACATGTTAAACCAATGTCATTTTGCTGCTAAAAGCATAGCTTCCTCCACTGTCGAATTACCCCATGCTGGGTTTGGACAAGTAATCCTCTGCTCACAGACAAGTGTAAGCTTTCCTGACTATGTACCAACCATTTAAGCTATAGAAAATATACCAATTGGATAGCTTAACTGGCATAAATTCTGTCTAGCTGTGTCATTAGTTCACAGTATGTTCTTAACTCCATTACTAATGCAGCAGACAGCCTGAATACAAATTACAGGGTCCTTCACTGTCAATGTGCTTGACCATGTTGTGTTCTGGACATCACTAATGAATCCCCAGCCAATCTGAAATGATCTGGAGACTTCTAACTGAAAAGGTGAAATACACAAATAAAATCGCTATCAAATAGAATAGAGTGCACACGTAGGGTGTATTAGAACAACAGATGAAGAAGTGAGCAATGGAGTATGAGCTGTGGAATGCATGCTTTTTCAGTAAATAACATCATGCAGGGTGTTATCAGTGAGGTACCAGTGTTATCTCCCGTCCAGTTTGCATCGCAGTAGTCCGAACTAGATGTGTTAGAGATATGCAAGCGTAATCTCAATGTTGCTTAACACATTTGCCAGATGAAAAGACTAAAACGACACGTTAGCAAAAACACACAACCATATTTGCGACAGCACAACTGGGCCATGGGTTAGATGCTTACAGCTGTAAATCCCCACAGTGTTGAGCTGCCACTTAAATGTGATGTAAATGATGTCAATGCTCCGTTCAGGGGAGGTTTAGCTGGCAAATATCCCATGTCCCTACACTTACAGAGATTGTTCTCAAAAGCCTTGCCAACTTTGGGTGATGATTTCCTCGTCTACCTTCAAAACAATGTCTTCATACTTGATGTCTCACAGGATTTTGCTGTGTGCACATTAATTTTGGGACTGCCGTATACTATCTTGTCAACATTTTCATCTGCGTTATAGTCATAATCTAGCTATTTAGCGATGGTCTCTCTTTGTTCTCCTATTTTGCTGCTGACAGTTGATTAGCTACTTAGCATTCATGCTTGTATGAAATATGTTAGGTGAAATAAATAGTGCCTTTTACACCACCCTACACAATAGCATTGTCAGTCACTGAAATTAGAATGAAAAAAACAACCTTTAGGCTGAACTGTAGTTGCTGTCGCTAATCAGAATCACCACAGCATGTAAACAGAACGCTGTGACACGTTGTCACGGTAACAGAAACTGACAAGATGTGTCATGTGTGGTCAGGATACAGACACTGATTGTGTGCTCCTGCCTGACAGAGTGTCTTCATCATGAGGCAGGGGTCTCTCGAGAAACAGCCCTTTACACGGTGACAACTTAGCCGAAGAGAGCATGATGTCCCTTTTCTGGCTGTGACTACGTCATCGCCAACTCTACAGTCAACCACCTTTCCCCAGGAGTTGAGCATGCATGGTGTCAATTATGTCTGTCATCTGGTTGTGTTTCTGAACCCCGCTTTCCTCTCCTTCCCACAGGATGAGTTTGACAAGCTGCGTCCGCTCTGCTACACCAACGCCGACATCTTCCTGCTCTGCTTCAGCGTAGTCAGCCCCTCCTCCTTTCAGAACGTCACCGAGAAATGGGTGCCGGAGATCCGCAGGCACTGCCCACGTACTCCGGTGGTTCTGGTGGGCACCCAGTCCGACCTGCGGGAGGACGTCAAGGTTCTGATCGAGCTGGCCAAGTATAAAGAGAAGCCTGTGGATCCTCAGGAGGCCCGGCAGTGCGCAGAGGACATGAGGGCCGTGTCATACATGGAGTGCTCGTCACTCACCCAGAAGAATCTGAAGGAGGTGTTTGACACAGCCATCGTGGCCAGCATCCAGCCCACTGACTTTCAGCAACAACATCTGCTGAAAAAACGAACTCCGGACAAGATGAAGAAGCTTTCAAAGTCATGGTGGAAGAAATACTGTTGTGTGGCTTAGTTTCTGTCCTCGACTGTCACAACGAGGTTGCCAATCCAGTCTCCGTGTCGAGATGCTGAAAGACATTAGAACGACGTGACTGGAACATAAGTAAACGTCTGGAGTGACTGAGGATTTCTTGGTTAGACCTCAATGCAACTTTTTTATTTGCTTCATCAGTATGAGCTGCAGCGGAGGGATATCTGAGTCAGGTGTGATGAGGCTACTCATCGACTTTCCCTTGTATTCATTTACCTGGACACACAGCTTCCAATGGACCGCTGTGAAAGACGAAATCAGGAGGGTCTATTTTGGTATATCTGTTTTATTGAGCTAGTTTACGCTTACTTTTGCCATGGTGAGTTTACGTAAACTTAAATTCATTTAGTATTTACCATTGAGTCAAATTCCCAACATCCAACTTATTTTCCTTTTGATTTAGTTGTGAACGGTTAAAGAAAAATACTGTGCCATAATTAGATTCCTCAAGGAGATAAATGTGTAATTTTTATGGTTTTCATGCTTGTCCTTTCAGTCCATATTTGAGTCTTATTTGGTTGGTTGTCTAGAGTACAAATCACTTAGAAACACAGAAAAACACAACGCTTATGTTTTCCAGAACCTGGAAAGAATGTACCACTGATAAATGTAAACTGTTGTTTACATTAAGAAATACTTACACAAGGGTTCCGTCTTAACTCTCACAAGGGTCACAGTGTCTATATGTGCTGGAATTGTACCTGGACCTGTTGACCTTTGGATCACTTGACCATAACACGAGCCAATAAGTCATTAATAAACATCACCATGGTAGCAGTTAAAGGGCTTCTTATTGGTTTAAAATGCATTTGAGATCACTGTTTTTATTTTTGTCAGTGGATGTGTTTGGTGAGGTTATTTTTTTCATGATTATTCTAGTGGTTTATTTTATTTCACATTCAGTATGTTAACCCATATGACTCATTTATCAATCATTTTCGGTCCCCATTTTGCATCTGTGCACAGTGTCATTCCAATTGTGTTTCTGACAACTTCTGTTGTTTTGAAAAGTTGAGACAGAAAATTATGCCAATTTCAGAAAGTGTGTTGATATATTCAGTCCTTTTAACTTCTGCCATGCGCGATAACTCAGTTTTTAAGAATATACTAATAATCGTGGGTTGTTTCTAAGTTTTGAAATACAGTGTCAAGCATTTTATTATATCAAAGACTGCTAATTATTTCCCCCCCCCAAAAATGTATCATAACATTTCAATGCAATAATAGGCCTATCAAAGTCTTTACAGCGATCTTTGAATTATATACATATTTACTGTATTGAATGTTGTACTGTATGAATGTAGGTTTAACTTAAAACAGAGCAATGTATATCATCTTACTCCAAGTGAGAACAATACATCCACCAGACCTGTTCACTATAGTGCTTAATGATTTGTATATGAAGTGCAGTTTGGACATTCAGATTAGTTTGTGTACTGGACAACACCGTTTAATGTGTTCTCAGCATCTGTGTTGTTGTCAGTTTGTTTTGCCCATCCTGTTATTCTACACGGTTTCCAGAGTTCTTGGATTTTATAATATCTGATGTTGTATAATGTTTGATTTCAGTTATGATAGCGAGTATATTATCTCTGTTGGAATGGGCCTGATTACCTTTTCACTGCTGTTTTTGTTCTGATTATATGCATTGAGATCATGATAGAAGCAGAGCTTTGATTAGTTTTGAGTTAAATAGAAAATATATCACCATTAATAACGTTTGCCTATTCTAGCCTACCAGATTCCCAGAAGGTTGAGACTACTGGGAAAGGAATTGGTGATGTCAGCAAAATTTTGTCAGGAAAACCATCACGGTCTGAAGTGTCTAGACAGAAAATGACATGATATAGAGATAATAGGGGTCTGGCTGTAAATGACTCAATGTTAACTCTTAAGGACCTTAGCTGTCTTAAATATCAATATGATCTATCCCGTCATGTAATATCTTTCTAAAACTATTACCGTTGAAAGTCTTCTGTCCTGACAAAAGTTAAAGAACACTATTGGAAAAACTACATACAAAACAATAGCTATATTCCATTCATATTGTCGAGGTGTGTGTGAGATGTCAGGGTCTGCCAATGTCAGTTCTGGTAAGGGTAGGCCTACAGTATAGAGATGACTGTCCCCTCTTAGTGAAACCGTTTTTTGAACCGTGTGAAGTTCAACCAGTTGCATTTAGTAATCCTGTGAGGAAACCATATAATTACCTGTATGCTAATGCCTAGATCAACTGTATGTGTCCCTTGTCGGTGTGGAATGTGCCTCTGAAAGTAAATTACAGTGGAAGCCAGAGAACGGAAACGTTCATGTTTTGTTGGATCCCCTTAGTGGACTATAGCAGTTATTTTACGGTTACGATCAGTGTGAGGTTCATCCACACGTACACCATGAATGCGGTACATTCTTACTTCATGTACTGCCAGTGATTTGTGTCCTCATCACAAATTACTACTTCTACTTTGACATGCAAAATGTAGCGAGACGGTTGGCATTTGTACATGACTAAAGTGCTTTGAATGGGATGGGTCTTCGGATGTGATTCGCGGGTGAGCCGTAAGTGTTAGTGGACAGTGGTGCACACATCTTTGGACAAGTGGCTTTTAATTGGCCATTTTGAATGTTGGGTTCTTCATTGTGTGAAGATCAGTTCCTCTGTAACACAGGGGCTGCGTGTTAAGTACAAACGTATTTAACAATGATCCTTCTCAGTGCACATCATATGGTCATCTAAACTTTTGTGTTTCCAGGTTGGCTTACGAAGGTTCAAATATCTCTATTCAGGGGGTTTCTGGGGATGTGGCAGCGGTAGGATTACAGCTCAGTGACCTGATAGAACCAATAAATGTTTGCCTGTAGTTTAACACCTCTTGAAAATAAAGAAAATTTGGAATGCATGTATGTGTTGATATATTGGATTTTGGGGGGTGGTTTAATAACCTGAAACACTTTTCCTTTGGTATACCTATAATAACTGAAGTATTACAACTGAACGCTGCTGGTCAATATTCCAGTTATGCAATAAACAGTGAGAGCTTCATTTGAAGGTCAAAATGTAAAAAGAATGCTTTTATTCCTCTGGTTGGTGTAGCGGCCGAAGACACTGTCTCTGGGACACCGCTATAATAAGGATTTGATGGCCCTTTACTACTTAAGCACTCTAAAGTTCCGACAATCTATCAATAAAGTAGAAAATAGTAACAAATATATCTTTAAAGGGCCACCATGTAGAATCCCAGCTCTAGGGTTTACAACAATAACCCAGCGTGTCCCTTCCCCTTAATGGACAAAGCGACAGTAGTTCAGGGGGTTTGGATAGGAGTAGTGCTGCGAGTGTATAACGTACAGTATGTGGAGACTACACATGAATACTGATAGATGGACCGGTGAGAAAGTTTAAATGGGGAATGTTTTAGGCACTCAGAACAATATTGTGTTCTGTATTAAAATTGAAACACTAACTTAAAACAATTACTGGTGTGGTCATTTATGCTTGCATTTATACTAGCAGAACAGTACAAATCTGTCCCCTTTGAAGATTCTTTCACTTTACCACTAGATGGGCCATTATGCCGATTCGTGTTTGTTGTAGTCACTTAAACTCTCTGTAAAGCTGACCTCTTTCTCTCTGCCTGCAGCAGACCCTTCTTAATGACAGTGATATTTTCCGGCCAATTGTCTGGGATTGTTTCATTTTGCGATAGCGTGCGTGTCGGCGGCGCTACGTGTTGGACCCAACCAACCCTCATGAAAAATAATTGCCTTAACTGAAATGGCGTAAATGTGGAACTTTGCCAAGGCTAACATGTTTTGGCCTTTGCGCCCAGATGACCACACTGATCTATGAAGATGGCTCTGCAAGACATGTTACGTAAGTTTTTCTCAAGGGACGGGAGGAGACGGAGGTGGCCTGATATATTTGCTTATGTAGATACAGAACACAGCTGCAGAAAAGCCAACCGGTATCCCAGAGTTGCAAACGTGGTGCATGGAGCTGTATGCACAACCCAGGAGGGACTTGGCGGATCAAGTAAAGCTGCGATTTCTTAGAAATCGCTTTACTTGGCTCAAGTCTGGATGGAGCTTGAAAAGTTTGTTTTCTGGACTGCTGCCCAAGTTGTCACTTTTAGAAAAGTATGGTCTACTTGTTTCTGTGTATGCTGACAGAGAAAGGCAACAATGATCAAGTCTGAATCAGCAAGAACTGCTCTGCTTTGATATACATTGTATACCGAGATGATCGGTAAAACTAGGACAATGTCAAATCTCTTGAGCCAATTATCAGAAGTCTCGGGTTAAAATGTAGGCAAGAGCTAACTAATGTCTTTAAAGTGGCGTTTTCCATATATTGCAGTTCCTCCACACCTACCCAACAGTCATACCCAAACATATTCCAGAATAACCTGTAAATAATAATATGTAATGTCAACAAGTGAATCATAAGATGACAGGTAAAGAGGAGACACAAGAGCAGAAATAGGACAGACACCGGTAGTGAACCCTGGTCGCCTGCCAGGAGACACATATGTACGTGCAGTCAGTATTGTTGACCTGATTTGGCCTAGTAAAGCCATTTATCACAATACACATCCAAATTCACCTTTCCTGCTACTACAGGAGATATTGATGACAAATAAAGTATCCTATATATGTTGGTTGTGGCAACGATGTGTTAAGATGAGGTCCTCTCTGGGAGGCAGAGCAGCTTCCTAGCTACTGGATCTGGCAAGTTGTGTTTAGGGTATTAAAGTAAATAGTGGTTTGAGTAACCACAAAACAGGTTGGGTGTTGTTGTCCCTAAATCATCTGCAAATGTTGGATTGGAAAGATGCTTTGTGCGTAATTTCCCAGAGTAAGAGAATCAGAGTTGTATGGATAGTCTACCTGCTCTCCATACAGTAGATGCTGAATATAAAGCCTGTTTCCATCATTTGGTCTTTATTCTAATTACAGGGTATCCAAATGCCTATGAGGGGAATTACTGTGCCTCTGGGTGATTTGGTAAGCTCATTTACCCAGGTTTTCTGTTGTATTTTCTGTGCACTGAGTAGAAGGTGAAAGTAGCTTAATGTGCCACATACCAAGTCTTAGATTTTTCTACGAATAGAGGAAGAGTATCATCTTTCACTTTATCGTTGTATGATATCTGACCATTATTGTACCAGGTCAGCTTTTTCAGGGGGTTGAAGTGGTTAGTCCTCCAAAACCCGAACCGACCCTGTTCAGCTCCAGAGGCTGGTCGGCATGTAGGCTTGCTGTGCTGTTTTCACAGCACGCGTTAGCTTGTGCGCGTGTTGTTTGAAAAAACAAACCTAGTTCTAAAGTATAAGTCCCCACCTCCCTTGTCACTAAAGGTTGTTGTGAACTCTATTGGTCAACCCCCCGCCTGCTTGCATATTGGGAAAACCCAATATGTGAGTACTTCAACGGAGGTGGCTTTTGCCTCCATGTTATATAAACCCGCTCCTGTGGAGAACAGGCGTGCTGTCGGAAAATCACCAACTGCTCCTTTTCTCCCCCTCAGTGTTTACAGGATGAATGTGTTCTGTAAAGTGCAATGGGCAGCACTGGCGGTGAGACACTCATAGAGACTGAGACCAAAACGGATTCAAGGAAGAACATTTTATTTGTGTGTGTGTTTGTGTGTGTGTGTGTGTGTGTGTGTGTGTGGAGGGGGTGTTTGTGTGTTAACAGGTGAAAAGAAGTGGCCCAGGTTGACTGGCTACAGTTAATGGCCTGTGCAACTGCCATTTCTTTTAACAACAACCAACATAACTGGGTCCATGTTTTTCAATTGTGTGTGATCGTATCCACGTAAAGGGCTTAGCATTTGCCTGTCTTCCATGAGTTCACTGTGCCTGACTCTTCCTTGCAAACAGTCAATAAGCCAAACAACAACAGTTTTAAGTAGAAAGTTAACTGCAAAAGATTTTCTACAAAACTGAGGCTATTATTGTCAAAATTGGACTATATTATTAATAATATTGTCTTTATAATATTTTAATGTATAACATTTACTCATACACGTTGCATTGTTGTGGCTTGAGAATATAAGTGAAGTGGAATAGCTCTCAAGAAAGTGTTATAAAGAGGATATAAGGAGGTTCACTGTGGTGTTGAGTTCACACCTGTCTTGTTTCAAAAGCATGGTATGCTTTAAAAACCAACAAGAGATTGTTACGTAACAGCTTGGATTTACTGAAAGATTAAACTATTACAAGCGCTATCCATGTTTTCATTTTTTCCAAAGGGAAAACGTATCATGTTGTTTGCAGCAGGCGCATTGCTTCATTTTAGCAAAAGGCAATTACATCTCTTACAACATCAAGGCCCTGCCACGTACAGTGTAACCTAGAACAAACTCCCAATGCTTGGATCATCATGTATCATATCAATCCTCAAACATCTGTTATGACTAGACAAACAAACCCCTGGTTGTGAGGACATGATATGTGGTCATTGTTAGTCCTTGGCTGGCCTTGGCAGTTTGTGTCATGTTGACGTCACGCCTGCTAATGAAGATGTTTTGATTAAGCTGACATGGTGGTCCATCCTTTTACTCTGTGATGACTAGTGCTCAACTTAACCATTACTTGCTTTGAATGATTGTGACTAAAAGTGAAAGTATTTTGACAGAGAGAGGTAGTGAGGGAGAGAGCTAGAGATACCACAGGTTTATTCAGAACTGGGTAAAACTTCTTTTAAATATTTTGTCCCACACTTGTGGAATGGTCTTCAGTTAAAATGTTTTAGTGCTTACAAAATAATTTGACATTTCTCATAATTGATCAGATGGCATTTGTAATGGTTTTGCTGAATGTATGGTAAGTTTTATTGCCATTTTCAAAGTGTTTTGTTGTTATAATACAGGGCTGTAAAAAAGACCTTGGAGTCAGTTTATTTCTTTGGGTAAATAAAGGTAAATGAAAAAAATAAAAATGAAGGAGAATGAGACAGTGAGAGAAAGACAGTTCTATCCTCTTAAATACAACCTTTACCAAATCAGCTGGCCTTCACAGATTTGGGCATTTGCCAACAAGATTTTTTTTAAAGGAAACAGTTATTAAAACTTCCAGGGCTCTTAATAATGGTGGTGTGTGTTTGGCAAAGATTAATTTTAACATATTTTTCCCACTAAGCTCTTTCCCATTCCCATCTGTGGGAAACTCAAATGTTGTCTTGGATGGGATGATTACATTGACTAGAGGTTGTTTACTTCTCGCCTGTTTAGGGGGAAAAGTTGGACAGAGTCCACGCCTTTTTTAATAGTGTACCAAAGTTTTTATGATGTTGCTATTGCTCTACTGTACCTTGCTTTTAAATGTGTCCCATGTCACAAGTTTAATAAAACCGCAGGACCTTCTGTACATTCGTAAACTCCCCATAAGAGCTAGGTTAGGTTTCAAGCGTATGCCCAATTTGACATGAGATTGCCGCATAGTTTCTGAACATGCATATAGAAAGTTCTACTGGGAAAGAGAGACAAGAAAATGATATTGAGAGAGGGGTAGAAAGTGAAAAAAACTGCCTCCCCCCAGAGTTTTTTATTAAGTTGTGGCCTAGAAAACAGATGGAACAAGCCGACTTGGCCCCAGACAGAGTCATGGCAGTAAGCCAGAACCTTTGTCTTGTTTTCAGACTGTGAGCTGACACAAATGGGAAAACAGGCAAGGTTGTTAGGAGGAAGAGGTGAATCACTTACGTTTTCTTCCTGTATCTTGGTACAGATGCTGTATCTTGACCCAGAATGCTACAGCAGGAAACTCTGCACAGCCCAGGATATATGCACTGTCATATATATTTGGATTCAGAATAAAAAGAAAATTGTGAGGACGTTTGTGGGAAAGTGGAAATTAAATTTGAATTCCTGCACAACACTTTTGTATTTCCTGCTGAGGGAAATCTTTGAAACAAGAAGGTGGTCCAACTAATAACAGCATCCTCATTAATAAGTAAGCACTGCGACAAACACACAAGAAGAGTAGGAAAATAAGCAATCACCACAATTTAGGTGCCTCTTCCATCACTTGTTGAATTACAGGAGATGGTTAAAGTATTGCGCCAGTGACGAAAAAGGTTGATGAAGATTTAAGATCTGCTGTTGTGCTCTTAGGCAAGGCATTTAACCCCTATTGCACCTTCTAGTCATATCACAAAAACAGTATATGCTAGATGTTTTAAATGAGATTCGTCACTAAAAACATATTCTGTAATGCAATAGGCGACTGGACAAATTACACTATGTAATACTGACTGAGACTTCTGTTTTTGTCTTAAAATATATCTGATCCTGTTACCCTTTATGGCCAGCAAGTGATTTACAATCAGTTGCACCTTATGTTCTTATTGGCTAATACTTTAAGCCATTAAGTCTTCAATAGACAGTCAGTGGGAATATGATGACCCTGATATTTAGTGCCTGATCTTTTGCTGATGAAAAAAGACATACAGGGGACTATGTCAGTAAATTTTACAGTTTGAACTAAATTGGCCCCCAGGTTTCGAAAAGGAGAAATAAGAATTTTACGGAACCATGTGGAACATCTGACCCAAACATTGTGACTGATAAACCCATGCGTATCATCACCACGGCTGCCTGATATTGTGATGGTAATGTAGAATGTTCTGTCTGTTGTTGCTCATGCAGTGGAATGGATTTTACACAGCACAGGTTTTTTACAGCCTAGATGGATGGTTGCATTTCCTGCTGTTACCTCCTGTTCTGCTCCTATGGGTAGTACACATGCAGTTACTGACAGTCCACCTATTAGAAATCGTTGACTTGGATTGGGACACCTGTATTAATTATACTGTGTCCTTAATAATAATAATAATAATGATAATAATCCTTATTTGTAGAGCACTACTTGTCAAAGCCTCACCAGGAGGTATTCCACTATGCAAAGGAATATTTGCTTGTGATGATTTTACATGTCAGTTTTGGTTTCTCTTTTATAACCCTAATCCTAACCCTTTATTTGAACACACCAGATGGTATGTTGTGATCAAACATCAACATCTAAAGGAGCAAATTTGACACTGGGACATTCCAATAATATTAGGGAGAAAATAAAATAATAATAATCATTACTTAAACACAGTAAAATATGGGGTCAACAAATAAAAATTCAAATGTCAATCCATTATAATATTTTCATGTAAATAATTATGACATCACAGAAAGTCCTGGAATTTTGACCTCTCAAACATTATTCCTTTCTCCGTTCCCGACCCCTGATACCCTGATCTACCAAAAAGAATAAAAATTCAAAAGAAGATGATAGTTGTTTTCCATGGGCTGCACCCAGTTTCTCTATTTCCGTGACTTTGCCCGGCACATTGTGATGGGAAGGGAGCTGCCGGCAGCTGTTATCTGCAGAGATAGAACATTGACATAACCAGCAGAACTGCTGTGGGGCCACGGTCGGGGGCCTGGGTGGGCTGATGAACGCAATGGATGGAATGATCACTCATGACACAAATACAGAACATAAAAAGAGGGGTTCTGGAGAATGCCTGTTGAAACCTAACAGAAAAATCCAACAAACATTCAGTATTTTTGTAGCTGTTTGTTTTCTTTTAAGTGTCTACTGTAAATGTGTCCATATTTATTAGATAAACATTTATTAGATACATATTTATTACTTTTCAAATCCCCTTATTCACCCTCCACTGGTATTACGATCACTGATCTGCTATGACCTGTGGGGTGAGAAACCTGCTGTGTGGTCTCTTTTGCCCATTCATTTAATGTAACTTTTACACACATTAGACTCTACTAACACACACTTTAAATCTAGTATAGAGAATCTAAGTGTGCTAGGATGATTGTAATGAATGGTCAAGGCATTAATATCACATGTTCTACCCAGGAAAATATTAAAATAAATTTTCAGAGATGCCCTCACACCATTCAAATGTTTGCACGGAAAGAGCAAAGTGCACTGCTTTGTCACACAGCATGTGAGTGACTGAACAAAGGAAAGTCTACACTCCATCTTGTTGAAGGAGAGATATGCTTATCATCGATGTACATTAGACAGACCTCTGCTCAGACTCTGGGTGTCCCACACGTCGTGCATTAGTCAAACGGGTTTAAGCTTGGTAGAGGGAGGAAAAGCTGAATATGAATGTTTGTTAAAAGCATCTGTATCTCGGTAATAAAAAAACACATGTATTAACAAAGATGTCTTTGATTATATTTTGGAATCGGTTGTGCAACGTTCTCCCTGTTTGCCAAAGGGAGGTTAAAAGAACAAGACAGACTTCACAAGTTGAATATTCTTAATATCAGTGAATATCCCTATTCATCCACAACTCTCTCTGGCCCCGGGTTTGTATCATGATCGGTCTTATCAAGTGACATGGTTACATCATGGTTACACATACATCATAACTTTTTGGGATGAGAACACATCAGGTCACCATGTCTTGGAATGGTTTCCAAAGAAAATGGCTTCAGTTTCATCAATGAAAGTCACAGTCATAAATCATAAGTCACTCTCAGGGCATAATACCATAAATTCATATGCTGGGGCTTTACTCTATACAACATAAATGGGGCACTTGAAAGCTTTAATTACACCATTATAATCTCTAGAAATGTAATTTAGATGTGTTTTCATCTACCATCAGAGAACTTTTGAACATGTTTATGATTTATGAGACTCTGTTTATTGCCCCTGTCTCTTATCCCCCTGTTTCAGTCTTGTGTGTTTTGGAATGAGATTCAGAGAACGGGCCAAGCCTGGAGCATGACGTAATCTGCCAAGCATGTCCACAACAGATCTGTCTGATGTTTTCATTTCCACATACTGTATCTTATCTGTATACCCTGCACACCCCTGCCACACCCTCTACTCCCACAACTCACCGCTCTCCCACCCCTCACCCCTCTCCCAGGCCTACACACTCAGCCCGATAAGTGGGACGTACATTCCAACAAAATACGACTTGGGATCTGTTCTCCCAACGGATTGGAGGATGAAAGAACAACAGCTCCTCTCTTCAAAATGTCAGCTGTACAGTCGTCACGCCATCTCTGCTTGAGGCTCTCTTTTCAATACACCAGCCCCAACTCCTTGATTAGAAAAAGGACAAGGAACACCTAAGGGGGGGGAGAAAACTGTAACAAAAAGAAAACATCTTAAACAAATTTTGAAATGTTGATGACTTGTCCAAACACAGGCAAATGGCACAACTGTGTTTCAACTCCTTAGTAACTGCTCTTTGGTGTTTAAAGTTGGGAATCTGTAGCACCTTTTAACTAATGCTGATGTAAATAGGGCTTTATAAAATTGCCTAGTCTGCAGGCTTTTTCTCTTTGCTAGAATTGCTAGCGGTGACCCTAGCAGCTGACATCCTAAGAGAGGCAAACCGTCCCGCCCTTACACTTCTGATGCATTCTGGTAATGAGAGTGTAGAACATGAGTCCCACTGACGGAGGAAGCCAATTGGCCACGACTGGAGGGAAATTAAGACAGACTGGTTGGTCGGTTAAATGAACCCATGAAGCCGAATACCCTCTAATCCTTTGATCTCCGTTGTCAACTGTCTACGTTCTCCATCTCCCCTTCACGCTCCGTTGACTCCAGCAGACGCTCCCCTAACGCAACCTCAACCCTTCCGTTGTCAGATTCTAATTACGGCACGCCAGGCCTGTTCGTCCGGCCTCACTCCCCCTCATACAGGCTTAATGAAATCTGAAAGCCCAATGCGTTCGGCAGTGTGGCGCTCAGCACCAGGTTTCACGTGGAAGTGGAGGCGAGGACTTTGTAGTCTTCGTTCAGACGCTTTCACATCAGACTGTTTACCACTTTCTAAAGGAATGCATTAAGAACCTCCTCCACCAGGCCAAGCCGCATGTATAGGAGCTGCACTAGTGTTGCTGTGAAGTTGTTATGCGTGGTATATGTGACCTGCTCAGCCAGAAGGGATTAGAAAGGGTTTTGGTCGTCAGTAGGCGGTCAACTCCCTAGCGGTCAGGTCTTTGGTGTTTTTTCCCATGCTGGTTTGATGGTGGGTTGCGGGGTCAGGGGGCCCTCTAACCTCAGTGAGGCGACCCCTGAAGAGTACTTTACCAAAAGTAGATTCTCATTGATCAAGAATCCAAGCTTCTTCTCATTAAAATCAACACATCTGATGACGAGCATTGAGGGTCTAATGTAACTCAGTTGGTGGGGCATGGCGCTTGCAATGCCAGGGTTATAGGTCTGATGCCCATGGGGTGCCAGTGTGAAAATGCATGCGTACACAACATATTATGAATGGATTGTTCCACAATGCACATGTTGCTTGTTTAAAGCCAGGACATTTACAGTATTATGTGCTTGCCAGTCTTTAATCTTTCTATCGCTATCGAGTTCATTGCCTTCTAATGCATTAAATTGAAGGGCCTCCTAACGGCAAAAGTATTTCCATGGACTGTCCTGCCTCACTGACAGCATATATTTGGATTGCCTTACATAAGTCATAATAAAATGGCTCCCATGTGAAAGGAATGTGCAGGTCCTTTTCACACTGCAAAACCTCCATTCTAAAGAAGGATCTCAATGGGACCACCAATGAAACAATTGACTTGTGGAACAGTAGACTGACAGCTGCAGCAGCCCAGGTTCGTATTCACATCTCCGATGAGGCGATGGTTGCTTTTTTATTTGCGCAGTGACCAGTGTTCAACTTAATACACATTGTCCGCAGCAAGAGGGCAATTTATCATGGTGTCCTTGGTCCTCAGTGCCCCCAGCCATCAAACATTTACCAGGCAGCGTCACCCGGCTCAAAGCCACGGCCCTCTGATTCTGATGAAATCCACATAGGCCAGTGGTTCGCAGAACAGCTCGCATGACATCTTGCTGTTTCATTCCGTTTCAGGATTAGCAGTGTCAGGGTTCCCATCAGGGTCCACAAGGCTGCCGGTGACCCAGAACAGACATGCCAAGTGATCCCAGCTCCTTTTGTGTGTGTTAAGTGTCTGCCGGAGTGATCAAAAAGAGCCAAGTCCCAACCCCTTTCTATCTTCCTCCACAACTTAGTTCTCACTGCTCCCTGTGCACTGCCTCCCAGGCTGTCCGTCCCTCAATATTGATGTGAGGGGGAACAATGGCAAACTCTGTGTACCATGAAGGACTGTGGGGGCATTGCCGCCTGAAAGAAGGCATTCAACTTGGGTCTTTCAGAGAAGTAGGAGGGACTGTTTCTTTGTTTGTTCATTTTCTTGCTGGTAATGTGACTCTGTGCCAATTTAATGGACATACTGTAGGCATTGATTCCAAACGGAGATGTATTGTAGAAATACATGCACGAGTGCTAGAGTTTTACTGTACTCTTAATTTGTCAGAAAGAACCTCTATGATGCAAAGCTACTGGTCTTAATCGCACGGCCATAACATTATTGTGGGCTTATTTATATTTCACAGTTAAGTATTTCTGTTGATATCCTATTTTACTGTCAGTTTGACATAATTTCCATCATGACTAAGCAGACAGTGTTTAGTGATGATGTTTGTGACTGGGAGGTATTTGGATTGCAGTGACATCATTTCACTTTATACCTTCACAATTCACTTTATACCTTCACAGTTCAATTTATACCTTCACAGTTCATTCCAGTCATAACTCATTCTAAATCCTTACGGTTCTTGGCTGAGAAGGGATGAACTTCTCTGAAAAGTTTCTTATCCAAGCATTTTTCCACAATATCAACACTGCTTTAGAATGGTTTTAAGTCATTGTATCGTTAGAATATGAATTCCTAGGCATATGCAGGCTGGATCAACTCATGAATACGTGTAGTGTGAGCCATTTTTAAGATGTTGGCAGCGGACATTCCGGCTCACTGGGCCTCTGTGGTCCCCCTCCAGAGCATTCAGTCAAGTTTAAGGGAAATTTGCAGTTTTCCTTGAGCCTGTACAAGAAGTCCATTCAGGGCGATCTCATCACTGTTTGACACAGGTGTTGAGCGCTAGGCCTTAGGCCCCTTCAGATCCAGAAAAGTCATTCTCCTGCGGGATAAATAACAGTAAATAACATTCGAGGCAGCCAGTTTGCCTAAGTGGGCAGCAGCTCAATATATCCCAGCAGGGGTCAGGCATGTCTGCAGGCAGCTCCACTGAGAGCTATCATTGTTAATATACAGCTAGGAGTCTCAAGGTCTCCCCCAGTTTAAATGTAACAAGTAGCGTTTTGTTCAGTGTGGTATTCAATTACCCCAAGTCATCCATTTTGTGTGAATAGTGTCTTTCCTCAAAACACTTTCAATTTTTAAACATGGACGAACAACGATCCTTCTTTAATTGGTTTGATTGTTTGGAACGTCTGTCTCAATGAGGATACTGTGTTGTTGATGGGCTGGTCCCTCATGGGCAACTGTTGTTGAGAGCTGGTGTTTTGGGAGGGTCTATTTGTATAAAAGAATGAAGTCTGTTGGTGTGTTTATCTTGACACAGTGTTTCCAAAAACATGTCTACAGTAACCCTAATCCAGACTACAGGGGATTTGCAGAAATACGGTACAACGCCCACATCTTTGAGGTAAATGAGGGAAAGTATGAGCACTAGGCCTGCTCGAATGTACTATATTCATTATGCTAAATGTACCATAGTGACATAATACATTCAACCTACATTGGTCATTAATCATTTGTACCTCCGCCGCTCTTTGTCTGTTCCTTTTTCTCTTAAGCTGGTATCATATCCCAAGGTAGATGTTAGACCAGAAATGGATAACAAATATGTTTATAGACATTGTGGACCCGCTCATTGGTTAACATTGTCTGAAGCTTTGTTTTGAGTGCACTACCCCAGGGTCTGACCTGACCTATAGATGCTAGCCTCTCTAATCACTGACTCCCAGATGAAAAAATACTCCCAGATTTCAGAACAACATCCTGGCTTTGAGTGTTTGATGACATTTTTAGATTCCAAGGACAGTTCATTTCCCTTCTTCCTGTTTCTATTGTTTTCTAGTGATATCATAGGTTCCATGGGGTTAGAACTGGAATGCTTGACACATCTATTTTTTGGACGGATATATGAATATATACAGTATATACCAAGTGATTCTTGAAGAGAATAATTTATGTCTCATTAGCTCAGTCCAGCTTTCGTAGGCCATTGGAACTACAACAATGAACTTGTTTTCATTTATTGTTTAGAAACATCCCACATTTGGGGAAGGAGATAGCCTAGTGGTCTGAGTGTTAGGCCAATAACCAAAAGGACACTGGTTCAAATCCTGTAAATATGCCTTTATGCAGGGCACTTGTTCCTCTTATATTGTACTGTAATTCTACAGCTTTTGCCATGTGACAGAAAGAACAGTTTGCAGTTCCATTATACATTAAATGCAATTCTTCTCATTTTGCAATGAATTTGTTGGAAATGTATGCTGATTTCCAGTATTTTTACACATTTGTCATGCCAGTGTGATATCTCAGTGAGAACAACAATGATGGAGGCACCATGGAGGTTGGAAGAATGACTAACAACATTGATTTTGGCCCCCTTGAGGTCAGGGTCCCTACCCGGGCATTAGCCCTGCATACCAAGTTGTCAATAGGCAATTGTGATGCCAGAGGGCCTGGGTGTTGCATGTAGCCATGGAGCAGGTTATAGGACACATCACTATATGCTGTGTTTGCCATTATGGAGTGTGTGAGGGCATGAACTTGCCAATAAAGGCTTCCAACATTTTAATGTAGTCAAGTCGATGGGCCTTCTAACTTCAAAGTTGATTTTGACCTAGTTTGACATGTCCAATTGGGTTATTAGGAAGGATCAAGCAATGATGCGGAGTCCCATCCTGTTGATCCGGAAAATCAGGAAGAAATTAAGTTGACCCACTTGACTAAAATTCAAACACCTTCAACGGCAGTGTCCTTTATGGACTTTTGGTCAGTAGAGGACTCCTGGCTTCTGTATGTCGGCAGATAAACCACTAGCACACTCTTGTGGTAGTTAATCTATGTGCATGTGCAATTATAACAATAACAATGGATATTTTATTGCATTGAGTGTTATCTTAATTCACACTTTTGAACCATAAACCAATAATATTGTCATCTGTTGGTTTTAAAGAAAAAAGGTCAGTCGTAAAGCGTCTCAAAATCTTGGGGAACAAAAACATTTTGTTGAATTAAACTTTTAATTTGACAAAATCCCACTGTCAATTCTAACTAATTGTTTTTCCCATTTGCAAAACAATTTTGACTTATTTTAGTTCACATCCGACTTGAGTTGTCATTGACATTGCACACCGGGTATTTAGAGCTCCAATAATTCCGAT
>JACXGJ010004162.1:0-47712 GCA_016801105.1 Esox niger | reverse complement strand
AAGGGAGGGAGTAGATGAAGAGAGAGGTATGGATGAAAAGAGCCATTGCCATGACAAATGGGCTACTGGGAAACAAGAACAACATTAGATCACAAATAATATTTATTTACATTGTCATTCATACTTAAAATATTTAAACATCTTTACCACACCGGATAGAGCTAATAAAATAACATCAGTAATATATTTATCCATTTGAAACGTTCGTTTCCAATGTTTACTTGATATGTCTATATTGTTTATTTCACTTGTTAATTAGTATTTCTTTTCATTAATTTTTTCTTATCTTACTTGCTTTGGCAATGTAAACAAATGTTTCCCAAGCCAATAAAGCCACTTTGAATTTAAATTAGAGGGGAGGGAGGGGAAGGCTGGCAGGTTGATGAAAGGAAGCATACCTCGGAGAGCTATAATGACTCCAATTAGAAGAGGGGGAAGGAACCAGAGAGATGAGATAGAGAGGTAGTAGGAAGAGAATGATGAAGCAGAGGGAACCAAGTTAAGGCTATAATGATTCAAATTAGATGGAGAGACAGCTGGTGAGACCCAGAAAGTGAGTATGAAAGATGATAAAATGATTTCTTTATGGATGTTTAAAGCTGATAACAACATACTGATAGTCCTTAGTGGGTGGTCTGGAGAAGTGTGGGTACAGAATGCAGACGGGTGTATGTGACCATGGTGTGCGATGCATGTCAGAACGACATTATGCTGATTAGTGAGCACCTCATCCTCCTTTGTTCGACTGCCCCACACAAGATTCAAAACAATGGCCCTCTGCTTTGTAACAGGACAGTCAAACTGCCTAGCAGTCGAGCCATTCAAAGGTGGTGGAAACTTGGACGCTTATAGCTGTGTTACACACCATTCTATGAACGATACATTCATGTGTGTGCATGTCAGTATTTTGGAGTTGGAGCTTGCATTCTGCTGTCTCTCCAAAATATGAATTTCCAAATGTTGGGACTAAATAGAATCCCAGTTTGCTTATGGACCTTTTTTTTTTATCCCTGCCGTGCGTGTTGCCAGGTTTCTGCTGATTACTCAAATTAATTTGTAAAATGGAGCACGGCCTCTTTGCCAGAGAAACATACTATACCTGAAAGAAATATCTGGGATCAGGGTGTGTGTTTTGCCTGCACACATTTGTGGTGCAGTGTCCATAGCATCTACACTGTTGATAAACATTCACACAGAGCAAAGGTGGGAAGGTTTATTTTTAGATGTTTTTTATTTTTACCGAACGATGAATCTCATGAAGTTGTAAAATACCTTTAAAAAACTGTACATTTTCACCTCTCAAACAGCTGTGTTTGTGAGAATTAGCACAATGTTTTCACCTGAAAAGAAGTCTGAAATGATTGGCAATTATCGTAGATAGGAACCTTGACTTAATGACAACAGGATTATTTACCACTCAGAGAAATTGATGCGAGCGTCTTACACAAGGTGAAACACCGCCTGGCACGCTTCACTCTTACTACTTTGTTTGGTCGTTTAGATGCCAGGGGACAAACAAAAAGTGCCGATACAGCAGCTCTCAGTTATCACTCCTGAGAAGACATGCAGGAGTAGTTGAGAAGGACATCAAGTCAAACAATATCTGACAGTGATTGATGTGCTCGGACAACCTCAGTTTGTCTTCCATCTCTGTTGACAGGCGGCCGAGTGCAGGGCGGTCGAGCACAGACACACATTCACTAAATCACACAGCAGGGTTGGCTGAAGACAACAGGCTCTGACAGGTATCAGCACGTCCTCTCTTCCAGGCTTTGAGCCTCTGTCTGTGGGATTGTGTGTGTGTGTGTGTGTGTTTGTGTGCTGGCTCAGGTTAACGCAGCCATGTCTTGCCTTTGGGATGACTTCTTTTAAAACAGGGAGGGAATGCATTGTTTATGACTGCATTGACGGACTGACTGACCCACCGACTGACAGGAACATAGAGGGCTCTGTCCTCGATTGACACGTTGTATATACTTAAACCAAATATCTTCAGCAAGACTGGAGGTCCTTTTTTTAAAAGAGACAATTTGGGAAACATCATAAAATAGCAACATTCTCTGTGCGAAGTAAGACTTGTCTATTTTACAGCCATGTAGTTGCTTGGTAACTGTGGTAATTTATGTCAATTAGGGAATATACAGTGGAAATAGAAATTCTACACACCCCTGTTAAAATGTCAGGTTTTTGTGATGTAAAAAGAATGAGAAAGAAAAATCGTGTCAGAATTTTGTCTTTTGTTAGAAATCAGCCATGTCGTATAGTGGTAGTAATAATAACTTGCGTACTCGGTTGTCAAGGGAGAGAGTATTCAATGTTTATTGTAGCATATTGATAGTCTATTAGCACATGATGTTACAGGCTCAAACTCTTCCCTACTCTCTTTGTCTCTCTCTACTCTCTCAACTGTAATGTGCGGTACAAGCTGTTAAATACCTTGAGGGGTGTGTTTACCTAGCAAAGCCAAGACACTAACCCCCACACCAAATGGTCAATGTAAACATTCCTGTGGTTACCAGAGTGTAACCAACAGGGACAATCTTAACTTTCTGTTATTCTCAACATCTAGGCACATTCACTTCTAATGAACCATACATTCATATTATAGTTGTTAATGCTCAGATCCTACACTTTTAATGTGACCTATAATGTGAACAATTCAATTGAAAAACCAACTGAAATCTTCAAGGGGGAAAAATCTAAAATCAAATCCTTACAATAACCTGGTTGCATAAGTGTGCATACCCTCTTATAACTGGGGATGTGGCTGTGTTCAGAATTAACCAATCACATTCAAACTCATTACACACCGGCCCTCATTTAAAGTGACTTTGATTAATCACAAATAAAGTTCAGCTGTTCTAGTTGGATTGTCCTAACATTTTCTTAGTTGCATCTCAGAGCAAAATCCAAGGTCCGCAGAGAGCTTCCAAAGCATCAGAGAGCTTCCAAAGCATCAGAGGGATCTCATTGTTGAACGATCAGTCAGGAGAAGGGTACAAATTAATTTCCAAAGAATTAAACATACCATGGAACACAGTGAAGACAGTAATCATCAAGTGGAGGAAATATGGCACCTCAGAGACATTACCAAGAACTGGACGTCCATCTAAAATGTATGGAAAGACGAGAAGATAACTGGTCAGGGAGGCTTCCAAGAGGCCTACATCAACATTAATGGAGCTGCAGGAATTTCTGGCAAGTATGGGCTGTGTGCTACATGTGACAACAATCTCCTTTATTCTTCATATGAATGGGCTATGGGGTAGGGTGGCAAGATGGAAGCCTTTTCTTTCAAACAAAACCATCCAAGCCCGGCTGAAGTTTACAAAAACAAATATCAAGTGATCTGAAGAGTTCTGTGCACAGGAGATGTCCTCGCAATCTGACACATTTGGAGCGCTTTTGCAAAGAAGAGTAGGCAAATATTGCCATGTCAAGATGTGCCATGCTAATAGACTTCTACCCGAAAAGACTGAGTGCTGTTATAAAATCAAAAGGTGCTTCAATAAAGTATTAGTTTCAGGGTGTGCACACTTATGCAACCAGGCTATTGTGAGTTTTTTATTTCCCCCCTCAATGATTTCAGTTTGTTTTTCAATTGAATTGTTCACATTATAGGTCACATTAAAAGTGGAAAAAGTTCTGACATGATTTATCTTTGTCTCATTCTTTTACCTCACAAAAACCTGGCATTTTAACAGGGGTGTGTAGACTTTTATATCCACTGAATGTATGTATGTAGCTCTGGAAAGAATTAAAAGAGCACTGCAAAATGATCAGTTAGTCTGGTTTTACCAGGTAGTTAGTGTGTTTTTTCATAGGTATTTGTTTGAGTAAAATGAAAAAAATATATATATTCTGTAAACTACTGACAACATTACTCCCAAATTCCAAATATAAATAGTCATTTAGAGTATATATTTTTAGAAAATAACAACTGTCAAAATAACGCAAAAAGATTAATTGTTTTCAGACCTCAAATAATGCACAAAATCAAGTTCATACAAATTGTTTAACAATAAAATACTAATATTATAACTTAGGAAGAGTTCAGAAATCAATATTTGGTGGAATAACCCTGATTTTTATTCACAGCTTTCATTCTCTCCATCAGTCTGTCACATTGCTTTTGGGTGTCTTTATGCCACACATCGCACAAAAATTTAAGTAGCTGGACTTTGTTTGATGGCTTGTCACCATCCATCTTCCTCTTGATCACATTCCAGAGGTTATTAATGGGGCTCAGGTCTGGAGTTTGGGCTGCCCATGACAGGGTCTTGATCTTGTTGTGGTCCACCCACACTTTGACCAGTCTGTGTGGCATGGAGCATTGTCCTGCTGGAAAAAACAATTCTTAGAGTTGGGGAATATTATCAGCGCAGAAGGAAACAGGATAACCTTGTTCTTGGCTTGATTCATACATCCTTTACAAAAGACATCTGCCCAATTCCTGCCTTGCTGAAGAATCCCCAGATCATCACAGATGCTCCATCAAATTTCACAGTGGGTGTGAGACACTGTGGCTTGTAGGCCTCTCCAGGTCTCCGTCTATTTATTAGATGACCAGGTGTTGGGCAAAGCTGAAAATGTCACTCGTCAGAGAAGACCTTACTCCATTCCTCTTCAGTCCAGTCCATATGGTCTTTTGCAAACTTCAGCCTGGCTCTTCTTTCCTTCTCATTGATGAAGGATATTCTTCTTGCTATTCACAACTCCAGCCCTTCCCCCTAGTAACCTGTTTCAAACCATCCTCGCCATGAACTTCACCCCAGCTGCTGTTTTCCATTCTTTTTGAAGGTCACTTGATGTCATCCTACGGTTATTCAGTGACATTCAAATGAGTTGGTCATCTCGGTCAGTGGACCGTTGTTTTTGCCCTCTGCCAGTCTGTAGCTTTGTTATCCCCAATGTCTGTTGCTTGACCTTGTTCTCATGAAATGCCATCTTTGAAATGTTCAGGATGGAAGCACCCTGACACTCACTGTATCCCTCTGCTAGTAAAGCCAGAAGTGATTTCTTCTTTTCCTCAAGCAAAGCTTTTCTTTTGACCTCTTTTCATGCTGAATAGTTATTTTTGTTATTCAAGTTACGTTTGAGATAATTACTTGCACTGATTTTGCCATCCAGCTGATCCTATTGCAAGAGGATAGTGATGACCACAGCAGTTGTTCTTATACTTTTCCTCATTAAATTTAATTTGGTTTAGGAAACCATCTAATCTGTACCTCATTAAGTAAAATGAGGTGTCTGTGTTGGAATTTAACAGACACGGGAATGTAGAGATGCTGATTTAAGAAATAATAGGAGTGGTCTTCACATTTTTCCAGAGCTGTATAAGTAAATAATCATTGCTGAATTTCACCAATGTCACACCACTTCAGCCCTGTAATTGCCACCTGGTTGATTGCCTGGTAGTCGTAGTCATGAAAGTTGAATCTTAAACTGTTAAAACTGTTGAGATCAAGGCAATTCATTTCCCGGAGGCCATAGATGGGGGTTTCAGAGATGTCCTCAACTTTGCTGTCAAGAAATATGCTGGGAAGGGGGCCATGGGGGTTAACTATAATGGTGTCTAAAAATGTGTAGATTTAATATCTTTCAAAGCAGAAGCCAAAAGCACAATGTAAAATAGGATAGTTACCTTAAGTTTAAAAAATGTTTAGGTTTATTCATATCAAATATAAGTGTTTTTAGTATTCCTTACCTTCAAAATGTACACAGTCTCATTATTTCTAATTGAGTGAAATTACCTTCCCCTCATACTGCTGCTTCCTGGGTCACTCCTCCTGACTGAATTAATTGCATTAAATGACAAAATATTGCAAGCACAGCCAACGCAACAAAACAGGTAACATTAACTACTTTTATAAAACTGTTTTTCTCCAATCCTATCAACTTGAAATACCTCTGACTTTATTCATGATACAGCACTGCCTCTTGTGCGTTATTGCTTAACCAAAGGTTGTAACAGTGAACGCAATCAGTACTGTAATATTGTCAGATAAGTGCACACTAGACTATTGTCAAGCAACTGCACTCTTTTATACCCTGTTATGTTAGCTGTTGTTAGTAACTATACAAGCAAGTTAACAACAAGCTAGCTGTAGTAAGCTAGCATCCAAGAACTGGCTACAAATATCCATTATCTCACCTCGTACATCGAGACACTAACTAACCAGTTATTATAGCTGTTTGATTGGAAATCTTCTGAATTTCTGATGTGTTGATTTGGAAATGTATTGATTATACTAATGCAGGGATTTATCCGGGACTTTCCTTGGTTCAATCATAACATATGCCTGAAAACATCAAGCAATGCTACTCAGCAATGACAACATTCCGCTAATTGAATTGTCCTCCCAGTGCAAAATATTTGTAGGTCATGTTGCAAATTAAGTTCACATGCTTTTTACCTGACACCGGCGTTGTCCATTTTTGCATAAATCTTAAAGCAACATATCTTCATTCAGTTTCCCCCCCAAAACAGGAGAACTTCTGTACTTGTCATAACTTTGGACATACTTTCAAAGTTATTTATTTGTATTATTTTCCTTGTTATAGAATAATAGTGAAGACATCAAAACTATGAAACACATGAAATCATGTCACAACCAAAATTATTTTAAGCAGATCAAAATACCTTTGATTATGTCGTTTCTTCAGAGTAACTACCCTTTGCCTTGATTACAGCTTTGCATACTCTTTGCATTCTCTCAACCAGCTTCATGCGTTAGTCATGTTGAATGCATTTCAAGTAACGTTGCCTTGTTAAAAGATAATTTGTGGAATTTCTTATCTTAATGCATTTGAGCCAGTCAGTTTGTTATACAGAAGACCATTATGTCTGTATTAGGAATGCAACGGTACACAGTATGTTATCGAACCGTTCGGGATACCTCTTACAGTGCGAAGTGTGGGTGATAGCTATCTAGTTTAAAAGTTCTGTTTGCCCTTGCAAACATACTAACTTTTCAATAGGCTTAGCTAGGCTTAGGCTGAGAACATTGTCAACTACATTATTGGAAAGCAGAAATGTTACACTAATTATGCTATTACTTTCAACATCAAAGTAAATAATTTTGCTATCAGTTAAAATGTCAGGCTAAATGTAATCTAACATAACTAAACTGCAGAAGTATAGACTAGCCTACTTGAGAAATCACTTTCCTAAGTAGGTTAAGCCCAATATGGTTAGCCTATATATTAGGCCTATGACAATAGGCAATATGGCTGTTAGAATTTGAGAATTCCATCCATATAAAACCATTATATATGTTTGAGGGAAACATTTATGTGATTGCTGATTTGGTATGTTTGCCCACTGACAAAGAAATGGTCAGTCTATAATTTTTATGATACATTTATTGTAACAGTGAGAGACAGAATAACAAAAATAAAATCCAGAAAAACATGTCAGAATTGTTATAAATTGGTTCATTATAATGAGGAAAATAAGTATTTGACCCCTCTGCAAAACATGACTTAGTACTTCAGGGCAAAACCCTTGTTGGCATCACAGAGGTCAGATGTTTCTTTTAGTTGGCCAACAGGTTTGCACACATCCCAGGATGGATTTTGTCCCACTCCTCTTTGCAGATCTTCTCCAAGTCATTAAGGTTTCAAGTCTGACGTTTGGCAACTCAAAACCTCAGCTCCCTTGGTCTCATCCGACAACACTTTTACCCAGTTCTCCTCTGAATCATTCAGATATTCATTGGCAAACTTCAGACGGGCCTTTACATGTGCTTTCTTGAATAGGGGGACCTTGAGTGCGTTGCAGGATTACAGTCCTTCACAGCGTAGTGTGATACCCAATGTTTTCTTAGTGACTATGGGCCCAGCTGACTTGAGATGATCCTCCCGTGTAGTTCTGGGCTGATTCCTCACCGTTCTCATGATCATTGCAACTCCATGAGGTGAGACCTTGCATGAAGCCCCAGACTGAGGGAGATTGACAATTCTTTTGTGTTTCTTCCATTTGCGAATTATCGCACCAACTGTCGTCACCTTCTCACTAAGCTGCTTGATGATGGTCTTGTAGCCCATTCCAGCATTGTGTAGGTCTACAATCTTGTCCCTTACATCCTTGGACAGCTCTTTGGTCATGGCCATGGTTGGAGAGTTTGGAATCTGATCGATTGCTTATGTGGACAGGTGTCTTTTATACAGGTAACAAGTTGAGCTAAGGAGCACTCCCTTTAAGAGTGTGCTCCTAATCTCAGCATGGTTACCTGTATATAGACACAGTGGAGCCAGAAATCATTTTGATTGAGAGGGAATCAAATACTTATTTCCCTCATTAAAATGCAAATCAGTGTATCGTTTTTTTCTGGATTTCTTTTTGTCACGGTTGTGATGATGTGGCGATAACGGACCAGGCGCAGGCAGTAGTGGCAGTCGGTGCTGTCTTTATTTGAACACACAAAGAAACAGGAAACACCGACCACTTGATTGTAAAGGGTATAAAGTAAATAGTACATGAAAACAAAACTCACCACACGCATCAGGACACACAGTAACATGGAACAATGACTGACAAATAAGGGGAGCAGAGGAAAAACATTTAAACACATACTAATGACCGAATTGGGGCCTGGTGTTATAGATAATTGGAGACAAGACAAATGAAGGGGACCGGGATGAGTTCATGGCATTTGGAAAGACGGGAAAAGGGGGAGATGGCGGAGCACTCCGTCACCTCACTGTCACACTTTTGTTATTCTGTCTCATTGTTCAAATAAACCTACAATTAAAATTATAGAGATTGGTCATTTCTTTGTCAGTGGGCAAACGTACAAAATCAGCAGGCGATCAAATACTTTGTTCGCCTCACTGTAGGTCAGTCAGTGATTTAATATTACCGATTTTCTACTATATCCTAGGTAGAATTTCAATTGAAAGGAAATACAGAAATAAATAAATACAGAAATAGACATACAGAACTATATAGTTATGGAAATGAATAAAAAAAATACACAAAGTATCAAGAAATAAATAAATTGAGAAATAATATTGATTAATACTTTTGTTATTATATTTTAAATATATTTATTAATACATTTATTAATTTTCTTTCCCCTTCAACAGATTTCAACCACAAAGCAAATTTGCTGCTGTCCAACAACTTCTGATGGGAAAGTACAAATTCAATAGTACCTGCGGGACCTTTAACAGCCAATGTCCACTATGTAAAATACCTAGCTTGGTACTAGCTAGCAATCTACCGCATGAACAACCATGTCCCGCAAATATTTGAAGCAGGATAATTGGTCCCTGAAATAATTGTTTAACATTTGCAAAAATTATGAAATGGGCAATATGGGCCAGCACTCACCTGGTATTACAGATCTGTATTAGTCCATCATTAAAAGGAGAGGATTGAAACCAGACGTGTTACTGCTCTTCAGGAATGGGAGAGCCCTGGTTAAGAATAGAAGATTGAGCTTCAGGAGGCAATCAAACAGTTATTTTTAAATAACTAAAAATCTTAGATTTCTCTAGCTACCGATCATGCTTCAATTGTTTATTGGGAGGTTTTGACAAATTTTATTTAAAAACATTTATAAAAGAAGGACCTGTGTGAGAATGTCTTTGTTAATGACATTATGAAAACCAAGATCATTACCTGTTTCCCTGGCTTCACTTCTCAACACTCTGTCATCACAATGGCAGTAATGCCAGTAATGATCTACAATCTATCGCGTTATAAGACTGCAGGAAACAAGCAGAGAGGTCCTTCAAATAAAGTTTGTCTAATCCTGGTGAATACAAAAACATGAGAAACAACTGTCACATGAAACAAGCAACAGCAACAATGAAAGACAAGAAACACTAGGGCAAGAGGAAATTAAATAGGGAAATAACGAGGGGGCAAACTAGATACAAGACTAAACTGATCAAAGAAACAGAAAATCTAGAACAGAACATAGAAATGTAAAAACCAGCATGGTACAGGCCGTGGCCGGCTGTTACACAATCCTACAAAATATGTTTTGTAGGATGTAAGAAAACAAATGTAAAAAAAATACTTTGAAAAAACATGCAGGACATTGTCCTCAGTGGTACATACAGGCCTGGCAATTACTTTTGAATGTGTTCTGTTTGTGCTGCTCATTTTTGTCTGAGCTGGAATTGGTTAGTTCGGTGCAAGGAACTGTGGGCAAAAAGAGAGTTGTAGTTGTTTGTTTAGTAAAAACCTCATCAATTTGAGAAGGTTGGTGGCAAACCAACTACCTTTGGGTAGTATTTATGTGTTTTTTTATGTATGCGTTTGTTAGGGCAAGCTTTCTTGTGCTGGCTCATCATCTGTATTTGCCATCACTTATGTTGGAGTCATTGTGGGGCAGGTCCGTTATGGTTGTGTTATGCTTCCGTGTTATTAAAACAGGCAGTTCAAGCATTGATTCATTCTCTGAGTAATGTGAAGTTTGCTGCGATACAATCAACATTGACTTTAGCTCAGAACTACAACTAGAAAAACTATCTCAGCTGAATATATCCTGCTCCAACTATGAGTGGATCACTGGCTTTCTATCTAACAGGACGCACCACATGAACATTTCTGACTTTTTATTTTCGGCACAGAAGTGTTTCAAGGACGAGTGTTCTCACCCCTTGTCTACTCCACACCTCCTGCAGTGCATCTGTCAAACTCCTACCTCTTAGACGTCCCATCTACAATTATGGAAAATGTGCATGCAGGCAATAACAGGGCAAGCCATTGTCTGTATAATAGAGGCCCCAATAAATATTAGCCAATTGTTTTTCAGGATTTTTAAAATTGAAAACCCTGTGAAAGAAATGTATTCATACTACACTGCTAAAAAAGAAGGGACAACTTAAATCGGGTCTCGATGAACAAAATATTATAAAGATCAAAATCGTTACTGTACATTGTGTAATTTCTTGAGAAAGAAAAATTACGTAAAAACTGTAATTAGAAACCAAAATCACCAACCAATTGAGGTTCACACCAACAATCTAAAGTAAACAATTGAAAACACAGGCTGTTCCAACTTGTGTGAATTTGATCATGGCAACTCATAATGTGACTCAGTAGTGTGTATGGCCCCCACGTGTCAGTATGCAGTCCGGACAATGTCTGGGCATGCTCCTGATGAGACTACAGATGGTGTCCTGAGGAATCTCCTCCCAGACCTTGATCAGGCATCAGTGAGCTCCTGGACAATCTGTGTCACTACTTGGCGGCATCGGATGCACCGATACATAACGTCCCAGAGGTTCTCATAATGATTCAGTTCTGGGGAATATGAGGGCCTGTCATTGGCATTCATGCCTTTTTCATCCAGGAACTGCCTACACACTCTGGCCACATGAGGCTGGGCAATGTCCTGCACCATGAGGAACCCAGAGACCACTGCACCAGCATAAGGTCTGACAATGGGTCTGAGGATTTCATTGCGGTACCTAGCAGCAGTCAGGGTACCACTGGCTAGCATGTGGAGGTCTGTGCGACCATCAAAGGATATGCCTCCCCAGACCATCACTGACCCACAGCCAAGCCAGTCATACTGGATGATGTTTCTGACAGCATAACGTTCACCATGGCATCTCCAGACTCTCTTATGTCTGTCACAGGTGCTCTGTGTGAACCTGTTCTCATTTGTGGAGGGAACAAGGCCCCAATGGCAGACCTGCCAATTCTGGTGTTCTCTGGAGAATGCCAATCAAGCTGCATGATGCTGGGCTGTGAGCACAGGTTCCACTAGAGGGCATCAGGCCCTCATTCCACCCTCATGGAGTCTGTTTCTGACAGTTTGGTCATTTTGTAGGGCTCTGGCAGTTCCTCCTCACACAGAGGAGCAGATACTCGTCAGATACCCATTCTGCTGCTGAGTTGATGGCCTTCTACGGCCCTATCCACTCTCCTCGTGTGACAGCCCGTCTCCTGGTATCTCCTCTATGCTCCTGAGACTGTATTGGGAGGTACAGCAAACCATCTTGCAACAGCACATTGGATGTGCCATCCTGGAGGAGATAAACTTCTTACTACCAGTAGTTACAAGGATACTAGCAGTACGCAAAACTAGAGAATAATCAGTCAAGAAGGATAAGGAGACATAAATTGTCTGTGGCTAGCACCTGCTAAACCATTCTCTTTTTGGGGGTTGTCTAGCTGTTGCCTCTTAAGTGCACCTGTTGTCACTTTCATTTGCACCAAAACACATGACATTGATTCACAATCGCTTATACTTCCTAACTGGACAGATTAATATCCCTGAAGTTTAATTGACTTGGTGTTATTTATGTTGTGAGTATTGTATGTTAACCACAACACTCCACTTCCAAACTGTACAGTTGTGCTCGAACGTTTGCATACCCTTGGAGAATTGGTAATATACTGATCATTTTTAAAGATAACATGAGTAAGCAAGTAAAACACTTGTCTTTTATTTCTTATTGGATTAATATTCAACTGTAGTTTAAAACCGTATGGCATAATCATAAAACAAAACATGGCAACAAAGAAAAAAATTAACTGACCCCTGTTCAAAAGTCGGCATACCCTTAGTTATTAATACTGTGTATTGCCCCCTTTAGCATCAATGACACCGTGCCATCTTTTGTACTAGTTGTCTATGAGGCCCTGAATTCTTGCAGGTGGTATAGCTGCCCATTTGTCTTGGCAAAATGCCTCTAGGTCATGCAGTCTTTTGTTGTCTTGCATGAACCGCACATTTGAGATCTCCCCAGAGTGGCTCGATGATATTAAGGTCAGGAGACTTTGATGACCATTCCAGGACCTTCACCTTTTTCTTCTGTAACTTTTGGAGGATCAACTTGGCCTTGTGCTTAGGGTCATTGTCGTGCTGGAAAGTCCATGAGCGTTCCGTGCGCAGCTTTCCTGCAGAAGAATGCAAATTGTCTGCTAGTATTTTCTGATACAATTTTCACATGATTCCCTGTGCCTTTAGAGCTCACACACCCGAAAACATCAGTGAGCCACCATAATGCTTCACAATGGGGATAGTATTATTTTCACTATAGGCCTTGTTGACACCTCTCCAAACATAGCGCTTATGGTTATGACCATTAAGCTCTATTATGGTCTCGCCAAATTACAGTGTGCTAGAAGCGGTGAAGCATGTCAAGGTTTTGTCGGGCCTATTGTAACCGGACATTTTTTGTGGCATTGGCGCAGTAAAGGCTTCTTTCTGGCAACTCACCGATGCAGCTCTTTTTTGTTCAAGTATCATTGTATTGTGCTCCTTGAAACAACCACACTTTTTTCAGAGCAGCCTGTATTTCTCCTAAGGTTACCTGTGGGTTTTTCTTTGTATCCCGAACAATTCTTCTGGCAGTTTTGGCTGAAATCTTTCTTGGCCTACCTGACCTTGACTTGGTACCAAGAGAACCCTGAATTGTCCACTTCTTAATAAGTGATTGAACAGTACTGACTGGCATTTGCAAGGCTTTGCATATCTTTTCATATCTCTTATAAAGTTCCATTACTTTGTTACGCAGGTCTTTTGACCGTTCTTTTCTGTTCCCCATTGATTAGTATCTAGCCTTCTCAGTGCATCCACGTGAGAGCTGACAAATGTATTCACTATTTATACAGACACTAATTGCAATTGAAAAAGCCACAGGTGTGGCACATTTGCCTTTAATTGCCATTTTAACCTGTGTGTCACCTTTGCGTGTCTGTAACTAGGCCAAACATTTAAGGGTATGTAAACTTTTGAGTAAGTTAATTGGTGCTTAAGATCAGCTTGTCTTGCAACATCTAGATATATTATATTGGTACTGTAAATGTCTACACCAAATGTAAATCTACAGAATAGAATACCCGCTCACCAACCATTGTACTGCCTATAATTGTATTCAACTTTGTGTCGATTTTGTGTATTGTTTAGGGTGATTCTAATCATCAGCATTACCATCCTGCCCTGTCAACTTTGAACTTGTGTGGGGGTGTGTTTGTACTTCTTCCCTGTAATAACTTCCCTGTTTACATGTATTTATTTATGTGTGTGTGTGTGTGTGTGTGTGTGTGTGTGTGTGTGTGTGCAGATAATTTTGGTGTAAACCACCTAGAAAGGTGTCATGTGCCCTGTGATTGGAATCAATAGAGCTTCTCCGTTCTGGGTCAACTCTCACACACAACCATCAACACATTCAAACGGTAAATCAGAGGTAATGTCACATGCTTTTAAGCTTGTTATGTGCTGTCCGTGCACATGTTAAATAAGATCAGCCTATTTTGCTGGGTTACTGTAAAAAGCTCAGTGATGGCATTGCCTCTAATATCAGTGATAGGACTATTAGGAAAGTGGAGAATATATCTCATCGTATTCGCTACCCATACAGCACAATATTCCCTATATAGTGCTTTACTTCATACCAGAACACCACATTAGGAGCCATATTGTTCATATGATGTGTGCAATTACCATGATGGTTAAAAAGTGACAGAAGGGATGTTGGAAGTAGGAGACGGTACTGGATATGGTTATTGAGTTAGTATAACTTCACATACTACAGGCCCAGAACAGTGGCACCTAGTTTAAACTGGTCTTTATCTATTCATCTTCTCATCTGTGTTAAGCACAGTTTACATTGAATTGGCTGACAGAATAGAACAGAATGGAATTTATGTTGTATTTGTGCATTGGTTTTTACAAAATATCAAACCCCACAAAAAAGCTGACCTAGTGCAACCATTACTAGGAAACAAACTTCTAGAGAGGAGAGGCAGACCTCAGAATGGGAGTGTTTCTCCTGCCTGACAGAACTGCTAGAGCCCGGTCCTTCCATCAGTCCACAGGTTTACCTGCTCTGCTGTTCTCCACTCCTTCAGGTCAGTCTGACCATTGTAGCTAGTGAACAAAAAATATATTTTTATTTCTCTCTTTCTCCCACTTCCTCTCTCCCCCTTTTTTTCTCTCTCCTTCCCTTTGTTTCTCTCACCCTTTCTATCTCTCCCTCACTCCCTCTCTCATGCCCCCTGTTTCTTTCATTCAATCATTCTCCATCTTTCCTGCTCTTAAACCCTCTCTTTCACACGACCTTTCTCTCTATCTGTCCCGTTGTTTCTGCCTCCATCATTGTCCTTCTCTCCACTGTTTACTGTCTTACTCCCTTTCTTCCTCTCTTTTATTTTCTCTCTTTTGCCATATTTGCTATGTCAAACTGAGTGAACAGATTGTGTTTCACAAGGTAAACAGGCGTGAGATTGCGAATTGGGTGGAGACAAGGACAGGAGTTTCTGGAAGGGCAGACTGGGGGTTTAAGGCTCCCAAAAGTGAAATAACCGAAAATGTGTCAGAATGACTCTATTGGATTCATAAAACACAAACACACACACAAACAGACACAAAACCAGACAAATAAACACATTTCTAAAATACAGGCTTGAAATATACAAAAGCTATATGCAGCACTATCATTTTGTGTGTTACTATGTAGCCTACTCTCACAGTGTGTGTCTGTTTGTCTATGCCCCTGCAGTTTGACATGCAGCAGATGTCTCTGGATGAGCTGAAGCAGGTTCTGTTCAATGCCTTCCGAGACCACCTGACTATGAAGGACATCGAGAACATCATCATCAACGAAGAAGAGAGCCTAAACGAGACAGGGAACTGTCCTGAGTATGAGGGAGGTGAGAGAAGGAGTTGGGGTAGTGAAAGATAAAGAGATTCAACAAACCCTTAGGGAACATCCAAACAGTGTAGAGAGAGTGGGGGGGCGGGGTAGTTCACTTCCATCACGGCTTGTTACATGGTGGAGAAATCAAAATATAATCTGGTAATTTGGTATTTACCTTAAGGGGCAAACCTAAAGACTTTTCTTTTTTTTTTGCCGATAGTTCAGGATGGTCAAATGTCTCTTTTGTTTTGTTATTTATTATACCTTTTCCACTCTCTGTGGCAGTTTAAACAAATGCCAATAAATCCCTTTAGATTGACATGTAAATGAGAATTAAATTGGGTGTGAGAGAAAAAGGAGACAATACTCCCAGAAATAGTGAGAGAGAGACAGAGGGTGAGAGAGATGCAGCAAGTGGGCACAGGAGAGCAGAGGTTCTGAAGGTGGAGAAAAGGAGAAAATAGAGGAGTGATTTTCGACCTGTTGTCCACCGAATGTCAGGGTAACGGGTGGAGGGGATTGAGTGATGAGGGAGAGAAGAAAAAGGGAGGAATAACAACTCTCCCTCTCTTCTCTCCTCTCTCAACCTTTCCTCCTTTATTTCTTTCCTCCCTGTCCTCTCCATCAAGCCTTCCTGTCTACCTGCTCTCTCTCAGCCCCTTCTCATATCCCCTTCCACCTTAATCTCTCTCCTCCTGCCTCCATCTTCCCCCAGCCATGTGGGACTCCGGTCTGTCCAACAACATCCATCACATCCCGACATGTCTGCGTTGCTCCAGACAGCTGTCTGGGTCATTGGTGATATTGGCAAACAACGGGGACTGAGAGATTATTTTCCAATGTTCATGTCTTCAGTTGCATAACAAATGTCTCTGGAGAAGAAATGTGGAGGGACAGTTGCAGGTTCAACCAATGTAGTCTTCATTTTTATTTTTATCTATTGCCAAGGAGACTGCTGAGAAAAGTTCTGAGACTGAACTTTATTGACTTTATTTGACATATGGTGTTAACCTTGCAGAGAAATTGAGCTGTGGCATATCATCCTCATGCTTTTTAAAGATTTTTTTCTCTTTTCTCCTCTCTTGTTTAGTCCATCCTAAGAAGAAGAACAGACAGACATGCGTGAGGAAGAGCCTGATCTGCGCCTTTGCAATGGCCTTCATCATCAGTGTCATGCTCATTGCTGCCAATCAGATGCTGCGGAATGGCATGGAATAACCAGTAGCACTGTGAGCCTGAGGAGTGGGGGGGACATGACCTCACTTCTCCCTGAGAGGAATAGAGGTCAGCTAAGACTAACACCTCTGCAAAGAAAACTATGTTCTTTTTAAATCAAGTTTGTTTTGATTTATATCATAAACTGACAAGATGGTGCAAGGACAACAACGGAAAACATGATGTCACTTTTTGGTGGAACAAAAGATAAACCAGAAAACAGACAAAGCAAAGTTACAAGGAGGACTTGATTAACATAATCAATCTTTTTATATTTTATGGGGAAAATATAAATTGCTTTCATTTCTGTATCAGAGAAGGCAACCCCTTTAAGATTGATTTTTCTACCTCCCCTTTAAAAAATGGTTTTCTAATCAAAACAATCTATTAACATGCATCAGGTGCTTTTGAGCCATTCCTAATTTTGAACTGAACTTTGGGTTCTGGAGTTCATACTACTTCAGGAAGGCAATATCCGGTGAGGATACTGTTAATGTTTAATGTTTTGAAGTGTATATAAACATATTAATTGGTTCATTTTTTAAACCTCTATACTAGCTTATATTTACATTTTGTAATTATGCACAATCACTTACCTATGAACGTTCTACCAATGTATTTTTTACACTGCAACTGAGAAGAATTGCAACTTGAGGGCAAATTGGTGTTAACCAGCTAAAATAGTCTTGAGTCACACAGAAAACCTTCTAAACCTGACATACACTCCCTCTAATTGTTCCTATGGTATGGGCAAATGTCTGTCTGTCTGTCTGTACTGCATGTGACTCAGCGAATATTAAGCGGCACTGTATATATATAAATATATATGTGTGTACAGAATGTATGAATGTATGTATGAATGTATGTATGTACAGTATTAACCTTAGGTTGTGTCACTACAGTCTTTATCTATTGGAAGGTGTTTTGTGCATGTGTGTTCCACTGTCGGTTTATACATGGACATGGTTGGCATATGGTGGCTAAGGACATAACGCATTGTAACTACATTAAATACTGTTTTAATCAACCATGTCCTTTATCACATCATGTTATATTGGTTTTCAGAAAGTTGTGTATTTGTTTCCCATGATGCGTTGGCCCCGAAATTGGAATCAGGAACCGAAATGTTGACTAGTCTGTGTACGTGGGTATATGCAATGCCACGCAAAACACCACTAGCCCGTTGTTGACAAAATCTGGGTCATAGGTAGACAGAATTTACATTATTTCACTGATTGGCCCAGGGGGTATCATTATACGGGACATTGTCATGTTTTCCCGTTGCCTTGTTCACTGTAGAGGTTATTCGTGAATCTGGAAGCTATAACAAGTGATCGAAAAGGTTAAATTTTACAAGGTCAGGTCCTTCATGCTGTTTGTCACGAAATTCTCTCAATTAAGAGATTTTTTAAGGTCTGCCATTATGTAATTTCCACCATTCTGAATTTTGTGAATAACACACTACTCTTCTAGCACCCAATGACAGATTAATAAAATGTTGTACAGTATACTGCGTCTTTGAACAAAACTAAGCATTGTTCTGGCACAAAAATGCATATTTGTCACTCAGTGTTTTTTGTATTGTAACAAATTGGGGACACATTACAAAAAGTCCCTTAAGTCAACAGTGTTGCATTGTCATCGGCGCTTTTATATACTGTACGTTAATCTATTTGACTCAAAGTGATGATGTTTGGCAGACATGCTCAGGGACATGCGTCCTACTTACCCAAGCATTATCTTACACTAAACGTGAATCTTGTCATAGAGATCTAGCCTTTACAAAATATACAATGGTTGGCCCGTTAGTGATGACATTACTTGCCTTTGGCCCCTATTCGCACCCCATCAAAAATCTAGTAAGATTAGAGGATTGAAAGAAATAACAGGCAACAACTTTGAACCCATATCCAACTTGGTGGAGCTTAGTATTTATGCCTTTTATACCTATCCAGGTCACATTCATAAAGCATCTCAGAGTAGGAGTACTGATTGTGTCAGTGGTCCCTCTTAGATCATGTTGAATATGTGTACTCCCAAGATACTTTATGGATACAGACCCAGACATCAGAGATCCGTAACGGGAATGAAGAAGCTAGGCACAGAAAAAACAATCAACTTTCAAAAAACACTACACCCTCTGACCTTGACAGATAGAATATGTATACTAGAATAAATATTCCATTACTTTCACATTAATATGAATTTAACTGCTATTTTAGTATTCCCCTCCTTCAGAGGACTGGAGTAAAATAAAAATAAATCCTGATACATACATAAAGCCTCTGAAACCCACAATGTAGGTTACCGATGAAATCGCAGAAGTTTGTAGAGTTTAACGTTAAAGTTATTCTCACTTTAGGCTCTCATGTACAGGCTACTAAATTACGATCTGTTGATATTCCTGGCCACAGATGTAGTGTAATTCACTCACAAATATCACCAGTCTGTCTCCGATATCTAAATATATGTGTATGTGATTGCTAAGGGCCATTGGTTTATTATTATGCCATCATGGTCCCTGACACCAGCATTTAATCGTAGTGTGTATATCTAGTTTAGTCATAGTTTTACTACTGTGAATGTTTCCGTCACAGGGCCTATTGTTTGAAGAGATTTATATGACCGAGTTTCTATATATAGATTATATAGCATTGTATCATCCATGAGTGGGGTTGCAAAATTCTGGAATTTTCTATATATTTACTGGTGTTCTAGAAAAACCTGTTGGACGATTTCACATATCTTGCTGATTTCCTGATTCTTGGAATCCTTCAAAAGGGTATCTGGGAAAAAGATAGAATATATTGACATTTACCAGAATTTTACAAACCCGTTCATGACCTTACTGGGGCTGAATAACCAACACCGTTGGAGATTATATAAAGGTTTAAAAGCATTTTATAGACTGTACAGACAGAAATCTAAACAGAAAGTCATTATATTATCTTGGCATGCTGCTCGGATGAAGATATTTAGAAAGCAAGAAACAGCAATATTACTGATGGTAACATGCAAATAAAGATATGTATTCTGTACAAACATTATCAACCTGTGTTTATGCAATAAATTTTTTTTTTATAGAAACATAAGGCAGCTGTGTTTTTACGGAACAAATGTAGTGTATCTGTATGTACAGTCCCCTCCAAAAGTATTGGAACGGCAAGGCAAATTCCTTTGTTTTTGTTGGTCACTGAAGACATTTGGGTTTAAGATCAAAGGATGAGTATGAGACAAGAGTTCAGAATTTCCGATTTCATTTCCTGGTATTCACATCTAAATGTGTTAAACAAGTTAGGACATATCACCGTTTGTATTAGACCACAGCATTTTTAGGTGAGCAAAAGTAAAGAAACAAATAATCTTAAAGTAAATAACATTTAATATTTGGTGGCATAACCCTTGCTTGCAATAACTGCCTCAAGCCTGCGACCCATCGACATCACCAAACTTGCATTCTTAATTTGTGATGCTATTCCAGGCTTTTACCGCAGCTTCTTTCAGTTCTTGTTTGTTTCGGGGTGTTTCTCCCTTCAGTCTCCTCTTAAGGAGGTAAAATGCATGCTCTATTGGGTTAAGGTCAGATGATTGACTTGGTCGGTCTAAAACCTTCCACTTTTTGTGCTTTGGGTCATTGTCCTGCTGCATGATAAACTTCCTCCCGATTAGTTTCAATGCATTTCCCCGTAACTTCACAGTGATGTTTTTGTACACTTGTGAATTCATTTTGCTGCTACCATCATCAGTTACATCATCAATAAATATTTATGACCCTGTTCCAGAAGCACCCATGCACGCTCAAGCCATGACATTACCTCCACCCTGCTTCACATCATAAGCAGTTGCTTTCTTTCTCCACACTTTGGTCTTTCCATCACTTTGGTAAAGATTCATCGTGGTCTCATCAGTCCAGAAGATTGTGTTCCAGAACTTTTGCGGCTCATCTCTCTACTTCTTTGCAAATTTCAATCTGGCCTTCCGATTCTTACTGCTGATGAGTGGTTTGCATCTTGTGGAGTGGCCTCTATATTTCTGCTCTCTGAGTCTTCTTCAAACAGTGGATTGTGATACCTGCACCGTGGAGGTCGTTGGTGATGTCACTTACAGATGTTTGGGGGTTTTCTCACGATATTTCTGTCATCAACTACTGTTGTTTTCCTTGGCCAACCTGTTTGCCGTCTGTTGCTAAGTACACCAGTAGTTTCTTTTTCTGGACATTCCAAATTGTTGTGCTTGCTATGCCCAATGTTTGTCCAATGGCTCTGGGCAATTTTCCTTCTTAGCTTGAGAATGGCTTGCTTATCTCCCATAGACAGCTCTCTGGTCTACGTGTTGGTTCATCCTCTTTAACAAGAAATGCAGTCTTTATAGGTTTAAACCAAGGATGGAAACTTAGACTGATCATGCAGAGCTATTTAATGTTTGAACAATCAACCTAAAAGGCTACACCTGGGCAACAAGATATCTGTCAGTCACATCCAATAGTTTTGCTCATTTAAAAAATGGGTGGGTTCAAACCAAGGGTGGTATGTCCTGAGTTGTATAACACATCTAGATGTGAATACCAGGAACTGAAAGCTGAAATTCTGAACTCTTGTCTCATACTCATCATTTGATCTTAAACCCAAATGTCTTCAGTGAACAACAAAAACAAAGGAATGTACCTTACCATTCCAATTCTTTTGGAGGGGACTGTAAATGCCAGTCCATTTTTGTAGTGTTAGGTACAGTTGTGTTCATACATCTGCATATCCTGGCAGAAATAGTGACATTTCTGGATTTATTAAGAAAAGTTTATTTCATTTAAGGATGGGGATCATATGAAGCCATTTATTATCACATAGTTGTTTGGGTCCTTTTTTAATCATAATGATAACAGATATCACCGCCAGAAGAAATTACTGCCTGAAAAATTGTTTGGGATACAAAGAAAAACCATAAAGTAACCTCAGGAGAAACACAAACTGCTCTGGAAAAAGACAGTGCCTTCACTGCGCGAATGTCATAAAAAAGCCCGGTAACAATATACCTGACAACACCTTGACACAGCTTCTGGCATTGTAATTTGGAGTGACGAGACCAAAATAGATCTTTATGGTCACAACCATAAGCGCTGTGTTTGGAGAGGGGTCAACAAGGCCTATAGTGAACAGAATACCATCCCCACTGTGAAGCATGGAGGTGGCTCACTGATGCTTTTGGGATGAGTGAGTTCTAAAGGCACAGAGAATCTTGTGAAAATTGATGGCAAGATGAATGCAGCATGTTATCAGAAAATACTGGCAGACAATTTGCATTCTGCACAAAAGCTGCGCATGTGACGCTCTTGGACTTTCCAGCACAACAGAGACACTAAGCACAAGGCCAAGTTGACCCTCCAGTGGTTACAGCAGAAAAAGGTTCTGGGGTGGCCATTACAATCTCCTGACCTTAATATCATCGAGCCACTCTGGGGAGATCTCAAACATGTGCTTCATGCAAGACGACCAGACTTTGCATGACCTGGAGGCATTTTGCCTAGACAAATGGGCAGCAATACCACCTGCAAGAATTCAGAGCCTCATAGACAACTAGTACAAAAGACTGCACGCTGAAATTGATGCTAAGAACTAAGGGTTCAGTTCATGTTTTGTTTTATGATTGTGCCGTTCTGTTATGACCTACAGTTGTAATGTGAATCCCATAACAAATAAAAGATGTGTTTTCCCTGCTTACTTATGTTTTCTTTACAAATGTTACATATATCACCAATTCTCCAAGTGTCTGCAAACATTTAAGCACAACTGTATACCGTATGTTATCTTTACCTTATCTATGTTGGTCCCAGCAGCAGGAGGGAGACATGGAACCCAGAGAACAGACAAGGGCTCAGATGTCTCTAGTGACCACCCTGCCGAGACAAATCCAATCAGCAACCAGCGCTGTGAAGGGTGAAGCATGTACAGGTTCTGGACAGCCTGAAAGTGAATATTTAAAAGGTGTACTGACTGAAATAATGTCTGAATCCCCATAGGACCTAGGACCAAAGTTACGCCATTCAATTCTTCCATAGGGTATGTTCAGAATGTACCAAATAAGGTCTGTGATTCTTGTAGGCCTGGCTGTCTCTGACACTGAACCATTAGATCCTACTTTTCCCCCACTGAGCATGTCAGGTCACTGAATCGCAGGTGACACGGAGAGATCATCTCTATTTGATGAAATCTTTTCTAGGATGTCGGCCAACCACCTCAAGTTCAACCCTAACAAGGAGCAGCACTACTTCCTTGGGATTGACAGTCCGCTCTAAGGCATGCACATCATGGTTGACAACTGCAAAGTATCCCTGCCAAGAGGTTGAAGACTGACATCTTTCCCAGGTTGACCACTAACACTGTCAACCCTGGGGTAAGAGGACCAAAACACTTAGTTTTGTCTTTTTCTACAAAAGGGACTGATGGGGGTCTGGGACACCAGGTGATTGTGATGGACTTCCTGGTAAAATCAAACACGACCTGGAAGTCAGTCAGGCTTTATGTTAAGCTTCTGTAATTCAGGGTTGTTAAAAGATTTGGTTAATAACTTTTTTTATGGAAATTGTTGTTTGTTTCACATATCTCTATGCCAGTGTTTCCTAATTCTGGTCCTCGGGACACATAGGCATGCACGTTCTTGCTCTAGCAGTCACACCTGTTTTAAATGTTGCCCTACTACTTAAACACTTGATGTAATCAACATATCATCAGGTCTTTGAGTCAGGTGTGTGAGTGCTGGGCCAAAAATAAAGCATTCACCCCTTTGGGTCCCGAGGACCAGGATTGGGAGACACTGCTCTATGCCGAATTAGGAGGGCAATGGATGAAGAGGGTGAAAATCTAAAATATTTTTAAGACCTTTCCTTACAAGTAACAACATTACCTTTGTTTATAGACTGGACACAGACCACATGCATTAATTAATGATTATATTCCTATCTTGTCCTTTTATCTTTACCCATCACAGAGAGAAAAGGACTGGCCGCCTCATCTGGTTCCTCTAGATTTCCTCCTAGGGAGGTTTTCCTAGGCACTGTGCATAAACTCAGTTGTTGCTTGCTCTTCAGCATTTTAAGCTGGGTATCTATAAAAACACTGTCAACTGATGGTGTAAAAATAGTTTCATAAAATGTATTTGACTGACATCGCCAAACAGAAACAAGACCGTGGACCAACAAACAGACAGGACATAATGTTAATTTGCACAAAACATCAATTTAATGAGGTATTTAGTATAAGTGTTCCATCAATGTAAAATTCTCCTTAAAATAAAGCTGGTGGGATGAACACTCACGCAGTCAGCTGACTCTTTGTAACAACTATGACAGGCTAAAGTCTCCAACTGCTTGGAAACAGCAGCATGGCTGGGGTCAATTCCAGTACAATTGTTTTTTCTTGAAAGTAACTTGAGAATATTCCATTCCGGAATCAATACAGCACCATTCATTTCAAATGGGAATATTTAAAATTCTGGTTCATGCCCTGAGCTGACAATGGAATTGACCCCTACTGACCGTGAGGGATAATACTGTAGTGGACACAGACAGCTGTTTCAGCTTAATCAACAGAAGGGATGTAATACTCAATTAAACTTAAATCAAAAAGAAAAAACATGTGTGGGGGATAGGCAGTCTGCTATGATACACACATTTCCTTAAAAACTAATTTAAAAGCATTCCTTCACCGTCAATAAAAAATATAGAGCTAAAGAAGTAATGTAAGATAGGCACCGTAATAGTAACTTTTACTAAAAATATACTATCACATTAAAAAAAAACATGTTTCTTATAATAAATGTGAAGTTTACTTAGAACTCTTCCATTGCCCTTAATTTATAAAATGTATAATCACATGCTAAACTGACTGAGGGGCTCATTGAATAGGCATTCTTCCTCAGAGCAGCTGAAATTCGTAATTAGTGTCTTGCTCATGGACAACATATTGCTTATTGTGATGGCTTTGGGATTTAATTAAGCAACCTTTCGGTTACTGGTAAAATGCTCTAGCCACTATCTACCTCCCCATTTTAACGACAATTTTATAGGTAGTGTAGGAAGACAGCCTTCACAGCATCTGGTAGCAGCTTCCTGGTGGGCTTAGTGTAAGAAAACAGTCTCCGTTTTTTGCAGTCTATTCTCAACCAGTCCAAAGGGCAGGTATTCCTGTCACTGAGACAGTGATTGGCCAGTGAAAGGTCTGCGGTTTCCCTGGCGACCCCTGGATAAGGTAAGACCTACTGTGGCACTTGGGTGTGACAATGTTCTCAAAACACAAAGTGAAACAGATCGACGCTGAATCTTAATTTGATCTCACTGAAGTTGCACAGCAAGTAACGCCAACTGATATAGAAATCAAGGTTTACAGGTTTCCCACTGTGAAATCTGCCTACAAAAAAGTGAAATCAATCTTAATACCATTTTTATTTCCTGCTGCTACATCATTTAGTGCAGTAGCAAGCTGGCTCAAATGAAGATACAGTATTCTTAACCAGACAAGCATAGAGATGGGTAAAAAAACAGTCTGGGTCGATGTTGGCTCAAGACACTGGTCACGTATCAGTTAGGGTTTAGGGTTAGCATTTCCCCCCAAATGATTAAACTCAGGATTTGAAGAGGGCATGGTGATTCTACCTATGTGGGCAAAAGAAAGGAGGGAACAAGTCAGGGACTGGAAACATTAAACAGGACCCGGGAATGCCTAAATTGTAAGGTTGGTGCCCCGTCCCCTTGGAAGTCAGTCAGTTCAGGAAGTAAACACACTTTCTACTCAATAAATGAGCAACAGAAATCTTAATAGAAACGTTGTTATATGTATTTCCATTCAGTTTTCTACCAGAATTGACTTCTCCCAATTCAAACTGAACTCAACCATGCAGATTAAGGAAGGTCTCGACTCTAAGTGGAGTGAAAGAGACTGAGAAAAATAGAAAGATCAGGGGAGAATATGGTACCTCAGCTCGGCCCCAGCTGGGTCAGGTAAACGTCCACATCTGATTCGGTAATATGAAGAATCAGAACTCTGTGTGCAAAGGATGGCTATATTCCGGACTGTCGCCAGGCTTCAGCGGACTGTCGCCAGGCTTCATATAGACGCCCTCCATGGCTCTCCACAGGCTATGCTGGCTGGGACCCATCATGGCGTGCACCTCCCTCTGCCCATGGATGGGACGGCCGTACTGCTCCCCCGTAACCGACAGCAAGGCATCGGTGGAGGCGTGCTGAAAGCGGACGGCCTCCTGGCGCTCCCACACCGCCCCGCCGCACTGCACGGTCCACTCGTCCAGGTGGTCCCCTTCTCCCTCCTCGCCAAACGCACTCACTTCCTGGGAGAGGGGCCAAGACGTTCAGGATCAGAGAAAGCAGGAATATGAACAATCCAACAATGTTATATTTTGTGGATTTATTTTCCTTTTATCTTGTTGGTATTAAGACAGACGGTGCATGCAACCATAAAGCCACAGGTCAAACAGCAGACCACCTCCTGTATCATTAAAGTTGGAAGATTAAAATCGCATTGTCTTTTTGGTACATTTCAAGAAATCATTTGTTTTCCCCCTCGGAGTACATCCGCACATGTGATGTACAGCAGAGGATGCATTGCAAATTCCTCTGCCAAAGGCTCTATAATTTCACTAACAAAAACCAGAGCAATATAAAATGCACTGAAGCAAACTGTAGGGTTGCTTAGCCAAAATGACATATCTACCTTTGAGGACCAGTTTTATACATAAATTATGTTTCAAAAGAATATGTTCCTAAGAACTACAACTGGTTTTACATTAGATAGCATAACTATGCAGGTGAAAGTGTCTTCTAGGCAGAAGGCTGTTGCTCTGCTGTAAAACAAGACATTAAGTGTTAAGCATCTACAGATGTTACTAAAAGCTTTAGAAAGGTTTCAACTGTAGCACAAATGTGTGAAATCACCAATGTCAAATATGACACAGCCCACTATGGCTCACTAAGGGCAAACTGCACTATTCACAGCCAGATGCAATATTCAAATGAGATTATTGCTGTACTTTTTTTACTTTAAGTAATTGTTTCGCTGTTCGTGATAATTCATATGTTTATATGATTAACCCTTTATGTGTGTTTTATGAAGAACAAAAGGTGTCTATAAGCAAGGAAAAATAAGGCGGGTTGCATAGCAGTTAGAGCATCTGACCAGTAGATCGAATCCCCAAGCCAGCATAGTGAAAGATATATCTTCCTGCCACAGAAGCGAGGCAGTTAACCCAAATTGCTTCTAGGTCATGTCTGGAAGTGAACATCTGTTCTCAATCAATTACCTGATATCATTGGAGTATAGAAAAACTCTGTGCCGTATTATGAATGCCCAGAGGTCTAATGTTAAAGAACAAGGTCATATGATAAGGCCTTTATGTTTGTATTATGAATGACCAAACCACCCAGACTTTACATTAAATACATAGTAATATAGAATGTAATGCATTACGGATGACTAAAGATGAAAAACAACTTTGTATTCAATTCAAGTAAAGGCACTGGATTACAAACTGCCATTGTGTCAGTCATTTTTGTCAACCTTCCAGAAAGCTTCAATAACTATTACAGATGTCCAGCTGTTTTATGAAGCAGTTTCTTTCATTATCCATAGGTGACTAGATTCCAACAGACTCGGACGAAATCTGTGACGCATGTTGAATCTGGCCTGATGAACATTTGGCTCACATAGAATCAAAGAGTACACATTTAACCCAGAACAGTCTGTGCCGGTACTGCATTTCCTGTTGTGCAAATATCCTAAAGAGAATACAAAGTAAATAACTCACAGTAAAAAGCATTAGACGACTACTGTGCTTTGGTGACCACTCAGCTCAGAAGACTTATTTTGAAACTGGGCGCCAGGACCGGATCCAGAAAGAATCTACTAAGGGGGTATTTGTTATCAATGGGGGGGCATATCTAATTCATATGACAATTGCTGTGTTAAAGTGGACACCAAAATGTAGGGGCATAAGTTCTAACTGGGGGTCAATGCCCAGCTTGGCCCCCCACGTGGATCCGGGCCTGCTGGACGCGGTGGTTGCAATGATAACATTTCACAGGGCAACCAGAAGAACACACGTGCATTCGCAGTCATTCATCCACCCACACAGAACAAACTTTGGTTAGCTAGCAATCAAAGACAAAGTCTGTCAAAGAAGAGCAAACTAGATACTGTCCCCACAAGGTGGCCAATCTGTTGTTCTTACCTTGAGTAAGGCAACAGACTCTAAATCGCTCATGAACTGCCACTTATGCCACAATGTATTGGTAAACATGCAAAGTTGCTAAATGACACCCCAGACCTCTTGGCAGAGACTGTAGTAGGTTGGACAATAGAACGCTTCAGAAAACCTCTAAAGAAGGCTTTCAAAGCTGGAACGCTAGCGCGAGGCCATAGCGAGGGAATAAACTCGAACCATCGCTGAGCCTCTCGTGGCATTAGAGCTATTTATTCTATTCCCTCAAAATGGCACCAAAAAATGTGTCCGTTATAAAGACGACACATAATAACGCATTTTTGACCAGTCTGGACAGCATTTCAACATTCGATAATTTTGTCACGCATGAACATCACGCCCAGATTGAATATTTCTCTAGACAAGCACGGTGTTAAACTGAATAACATCTCATTTTACAAAAAGCATCTATGAACTGTTTGACTTTTTCCACTGTCCGTTTAAAAAAATAATTAGCCAGTAATATTTCGCTAGAACATTGTGTTAAACTGACTAACATTTCTTATAAAGTTTACTTCCACAAATAGCATCTATGAACCGTTTGGCTTTTGCCATATTTCAAACACAAAGTGTAGATGACAATTAATTTAAATGAAAACTGTAAAGATACATACACATGACATATGTATGATTTATTGCATGACATCTTTGTCCTCGTTATACTCGTGGGGCTGTATGCATAGCAGTAGTGGACTATTGTTTTGATTTAGAAAACGTTATGAAGACAAGTTGGTGTCAGCGAGGTAGTTAGTTTTATAGTAGACATTCATTTTCGCCCATCAAAACCAACTAATTTAGAACAACGAAAAGTATGGGACACTCTTTGAAGACGTTACAGCATTTCTAAGGATCTACTAAAAAATGTGCTATTACTAAAAGCCGTAGATGTAAGTCCATCGTGGCCTTCATCACCTAGAAAAATGTTGCTAAATTTTACATCTGTCCAGCCTAACTGTAGTACTCGTATCTCAATATAGGGTGCCAGGCTTCAATGTTATGTAACAGATTAAACAAGAATTGACAACGGTGGTTTTCTGAAATGACAGCATATTTCCTATAGAGTGACCATATTGCTCCTGGTCAAAGGTGGTGCCCTCAGCAGGGAATTTAATGTCATTTGGGAGACAAAACAGTAGGATGTTTCCCTTTACCTGGTTGGAGGACAACGGTGAGGAAAAGTAATGGCTGTGCAGATTACGTCCAGTGTTGACGTGGGTGAGACGGATTGTCTGACCACACTTAATGGGAGTCCCTCTGTGACACAAGGCTCCGCTGGTGCCCCGTATACTCCAGTAGCTGTTACTGTCCTCTATTGTCGTCACCCCAGTCACAGACTGCTGTCCACTACCTGACAACCGATACACACCATACAAAGAATTAAGTGACACGTCATGATTTATTCCAAACACCTGTAAGTGTAACACAATTGAGAAAAAATTTAGAGGGAGAAACAGAAATACAGTAATCATTCTAATCAACTCGAAGGTTTCCTTTTTATGTGTATTACTTTGCTCGCTGGTTAAGGGAAATATAAAATATAATCTAGCTATCTGAAGACTATTAGCCGACGTTAAAACATATATATTACAGTATTGACCTACCAGACCCGTAACGCACGTCGTGAGAGTGCAGTCTGACATTATGCTTTACATTCAACAGCTTCACAACCGAGCCGCAAGTCACAAAGCTCAGTTCCGTCCCAAGCGATAGACCAATGAAATTATATAATATGAAAAAGATGAATAAAAGGTATGATGGGCCAGTATAGTAATCCATAACCAATAGCCTCTACAACTGAACTCCGAAAGTCCGCGTCAACATTAGTTTATGTTACGTCATCGAAATGGTACGGAACGAACGTTGAGAGAATCTGCGACAGGGCCCCCTGCTCTCGTGGCGGAGCAATTGAAGATTTTACACTATTTAAAATAAATGATAGTACTTTATAACATGTTGAAGATGTTATAAATATGTTTTACTCTACGTTGTTTTATACTTGGCACTCTGTTATTATATTTAATTATGTTTCTATCAGTACAGAAGGTGGTCTCATGACCTGCCGTTCCGAAATTGACCACCAGAGGGAGAGGGCGATCAAAAATCGCTTCACACAGCGGCGTCCATTGGCCGTTTCTCATCGGAAGTTTCGACAACACCGGAATTCATCACGCAGCTAGTTATCAGCCATTTTTATTAGAAGCTGTACGAAAAATATAAGATATCCACACATTCTTCTTCATTTCAAGGATTTAAGTAACATTTCGTCGCAGGGAAGAGTAAGTTATTTCAACAAAGGAGTCTGTTGACCTGTGAAATAGTCCCGCGGCCAAAACATGGGAACAATAGCCATGGAATGATTGATTGTTTTCCCCCTCTGGCTAGTTAGCTAACATGCTGCTAACGTTAGCTAGCTAGTTATTTGCAGCTATCCAACACGGGCCTTCTTATCGCTCATTCCCGAGATTTAACTGACCAGATCGTTTACTGAAATCAATGGCACATGGCTTATTACCAGAATTCAGAGTTAAAATTATCAATTTGACTTGGTTCTGAATATAACAAGTGATAATCGCCGCATGGCTAACGAAAGCACCTCAACTAGTTCATGCAGGTTGTTGTGAGAACTAGTAAAATAGTTATACAATTACTAGAACGGGTAGCAAGTACTTTAGCTAATGTTGCAAAGTAAACAATAAATACATTTAGTTCGATAGATGTGTCTTTTCAGTCAGTTAAAAATCCAACATCTCGGCGAAACTGCTTGTACCACCTGACATTAGCTAAACGTACCCAACGTTAGTAACACAGTGCGTTTTTTTTCACCGCTTTTTCCTTCGTCTTTTGTCATTTCGGTGAACATTATGTTCCAGAAAGTGTTTTACTTGGTTTGTTCTAATAGTATTAATCGCATTTTGCCTATTTTCAACATTGTTTCTAAGTATTCCGTGCTATACATGCTAGTTGCTTTATGTACTGTACATTACTGGTGATACCAACCGCCACTAACTGGGTTTTCTAGTTTTGTGCACGTTTTTCTGAAATTGTCATACAAATCTGTGAAAGCACCAATACTCTGTTAAAATTTGTGGGTTTGTATGAATGTCCAGGCCTTGCAGATATGTCTGACTTCATCGACAGCGAGGCTGAGGAGTCAGAGGAGGAGTTTGAGGAGAAAGACCTGAAGCCTAAAAAGACTCAGGCGTTTATGGATGATGGTGAGCTTGACATGTCATTATTGTAGGCATCAATATGTTTGTGTGGTGCATAATTTTTTTTCACCTATGCGGTTCTGTCACGTCTTCATTTGTGTGTTGGTTTCTCTGTTTAACACCTTTCTCCGCTCAAACAGAGGAAGAGGATGAAGACTTGAACACAGAAGACCAGGATGAGCACGGAAATCTGAAGGGGCTCATTGACGATGATGTGGATGAAGATGAGGATGAGGAAGAAAAGAAAAGTGGCAGATCAGGCAGTGGCAGTGACTCAGAGGATGAAGTTCGACACAGAAGGAAGAAACGCAGTGAGTTTGGACACCAGCGGCTGTTTATCCTTTTCAGGATATTTTGTTTTATGTTAGACAGATTTTCCACCTGTACTATTGAAGCTTTCTCCAGGGGCTGTTGTGGTGGAAGTTCCATTTCCATTATGCCTTCGGCTTTGTAGTCGCATGCAAGAGCCATATACTGCAGTCACAGGTTAGACCAAAATAAATTATTTAAAACATCCCTACCATAAATTGCACCACTGTCTTTGAGGTCTATAAAAGCATGTCTATACAGATATACTATTTCAGCTATTACGAACATAAACGCCTATCACTTGAACTGTTTACTTCATGCTTTGCCATTGTATTGGAGCAAATTTTTGCCAGACCGTGTAAGCGGAGCCGGTCAAGAAGAATGAATGTCACTGACTGACTACCCCTTGTTAAACAGGGTAATTGTAAGAGACATGGACCTGCAACCAATAGGTCTTGCATTCGAATCGCGTCACAGCAAATTATGCATTAAGATTTGTTCCTGATAGACAAAATCTTCACTGGCTACAACCTTCAGTAGCTGCATTATAGTAAGACTTTATAAAACTGTTCACTTATATTGCAACAATTTCTGGGGGATTTTCAAAAACAACCTTCAGTAGCTGCATTATATTCAGGCTAAAACTCAAATAGACATTCAGCTATTACAAAATAGACTATTTCAGCTATCCGCCGGAAATATATTGCAACTATTTCTGGCGGATATTCGAAGTATGTGTTAATGCGTGCTTTTTGGATCAGGGTAGACAGAAACTTCACTGGCTACAACCTTCAGTAGCTACATTATAGTAAGCCTAAAATGATTTTTTTTAAGTATGCACGCACACATGCTTTTTGGGTTAATATACCCCCATGGGAATTAAGAGTAGGGGTTTCCACGATTCTCTCGCCAATTCACTTGATGAAAAAGTCAGTTATCGTTACCTATATTGATATTTATTGTGTCAATGTCATTTACGAATGAAAGAAAAACATTTTTGTGCCATGAAATGAAATCGCTTTGGGTCTCGCTAGCAACTGTTCAGTTCTTATGTCTATACCAAGTAGATACTAGTAAGCCTGTTATTGTCTACTAAGCTGTTAAAACGGCCAGTGGCAAAAGCCATACATTTCAAATATACTATTTGAGGTGGAGATAAACCTAATAAGAAACATTAGAAATTATTGAAACTTGCGTGACAAAATTATTGAGATGATATTCCGACACCGGGCAAATGTATAGCGCTGTGGTGCAGAGGTTAAACTGCAGGCAGGCTGAACTAGACTTGCCTCGTTCCTTTTCTAGTTAAATCTGCCCGCTGTTAGTCTCATAGCTACATAAACCTAAAAAATTTCACTTTCCATCATTTCATCTGTATTTCAGTCCGTGTAGCCATGTTGCCTGTGCAGACAAGCAAGAGATGCCATGGCTACTCCATTTCATCAGTGAGGGGAACAACACTGAATTACCAGGGCTGAAGTAGCTAGTATATTTTCAAATTCCCAGGTAGTGATGTTTGCAACAAAAAAACGCGAAACATTTTTTTCTAAAAGCATCCAATTGTTGTGTGTCGACTGTTTAGAAAAACAGTTCAGGAGAGTTCGATCGTTGCAATATCTGGCTTGTGCACACAACTAAACAGCCTAATACATTTCAGATTTGGGGCTTTGACCAAGAAAGCTATTTGGACGATGCATCAACGCTTAAAGTGGGAGATGAGGTCTAACATTCTAAAAACCCAAATATCCCTTGAAGAACTTAAATTCACTTGGTGTTTAATTTCCCCACTCACAGTACCAACAAAACCTGCCATACTGGCATTTTCCTGACCGTTGTTTTAAATGTCAGTGTCAGTATAGCACTGCTGAGGTGAATACGGCCCTGTAACTACGTCTCCTCCCTAGTACTTTAGATTTTATAGTCTGGTCCTTTTAGTAAATGAAATAGATATTGACTTCCTCTCTCCCACATTTTTCTCTGCTTCTCATTGTGTGCATGTCCTTTTCTATCCCCTCCCTTTAGACTATGATGACTACCTGGATGATGATGATCTGGACCTTATTGAGGAGAACCTGGGTGTCAAAGTCAAAAGGAGGGTGAGCAGACACGACCGGCCTTTCTGCTGGTTTTCTGCTGTGTATTCGCTGTTTAGGAGTGTCCGTCTAGGGTTATGTTCAGCCCATATCTGACCGTTAAATGATCATCATTATGGTCTGAAAAGAGAAACTAATCTTTTACCAGAGGTGCATTTATCTACCAAAATAAACAGTGACGACCAACCGAGTTTGTCGCATGAAAATGCATGGCCAGAATGTTTTTCTTATTAATTGTTTTTGTGAATACACCCCAGCAATCCTACCCTGAGATGCTTTTTGGTTCAAAAGAGTCATGGTGACACATCGGTAATGACACGTTGAATTAGGATGGGACAACAAGGAGCCAAGTTTAAACCTCTCTCCGCCTTCCTCTGTTACCCTCTCAGAAGAAGAAGTATGACCGTGTCAAGACAATGGATGATGATGATGATGAAGACGATGAGAAGGACCAGATCGCAGACGAGATCTTCCATGGAGGAGACGATGATGGAGAGGGGGAGCTAGAGGAGGGTGAGACGGTCGACCTACCCCTCCGTCGTCACGGAGAACGCCAAGAAGAAGAAGAGGAAGAGGAGGGAGAGGAGGAGTCGGGTACTTGTGATGTTCTTTGTTCCACAGTATTTTGAGACATTCCGAGCTACTTCCGGACAAGCAGAAATCTACTGACCGGGTTAAGGTGATAAGGCTGTTACATGGCGCTGGCTGAATAGTTTCTGCATTTCATACTGCAATTTAAATTTATTCCCCAGATATTGACGACTTTATCGTTGATGACGATGGCCAGCCTATTACAAAGAAGAGAGGGAAGAAGTTCTCAGGATACACTGATGCGTGAGTACGCATGCACACACACACAAACAACCTTCCTACATGTATAAAATGCATAACTAACATTAACAAACATGTCTTTTGAAATTCTGCCTGTTCAAAGCAATTGTGATTTGTATTTTAATGACATTAATTGATTTTATGAAACAGCTCCCCAGCTATGAACAAATCTATAAACTTGTCGTCAGATGAAGATGCATCTGTGTAGTGACTTTGGAAAGACCCTTCATAGTCTCTGCATTTTGCTGTGTTCTGGACTGAATATATTATAATTTATTGCATACTGTTTATTGCCATAAGTCTACACGCAGTACCCAATAATGACAAAGCAAAAGCATTTTTTGGAATATAGAGTACAGATTACCCCATGAAGCTGTTTGAGGGAATACCAAGGCAAACGTTGGCTACTTTGAAGTGTCCCCGATATGTTTCCAGCTTCCCTCCGGTTACCGAATATCTTAGCATTTATAGAAGTATATTCCAGACATTGAATGTCATGCGAATTTATAATAATATAAGGTTTCAGTGTCCATATATGCCCTTCCCGCTCATCAACTGGCAATCACTTCAGTCAAGATATGTGGTCTCCTGTACCTGCTGGCGAAGGCAAACATGCCATCAAAATTTCAATTTTAAGAGCATAATGATGACTTCCAAGACTGGGTGTTAAAAGGAGATGACAAAAGTTCAATGTGAAGTTTGTAAAACTACTATAGATCTGTCAAATAAGGAAGAGGGAGCAGCCATGCAAACAGTAAGAAGCATGCTACCTGCAGGACTCCAATAGACCTCTGAAGGTGTGCTGTGGTATTTGGCACCAAGACGTTAGCAGCAGATCCTTTTAAGTACTGTAAGTTGCCAGTTGGGGCCTCCATAATGCCATGTGTTCTCCAGGTAAGCGACGCACACGCCACCAGCCATCCACGTGATGTAAAAGAAAACGTGATTGATCAGACCAGGTCCCCTTCTTCCATTGCTTCGTGGTCCAGTTCTGATGCTCACGTTCCCATTGTAGGCACATACGCAACAAACTTTCTATCAGAACTGGCATGAACTTTTTCAGCAATTTGAGCTACAGTAGCTCGTCTGTTGCATCGGACCACATGGGCCAGCCTTCACTACCCTCGTGCATGGGTCTTCCTTCCTTTTCCTTCCTTGGGTCACGTTATAGGTACTGACCACTGCTAACCGGGAACACCCCATAAGGTCTGCTGTTTTGGAGTTGTGCTGACCCAGTCGTCTAGCCATCACAGTTCGGCCTTTGTCAAAGTCACGCAGATCCTTATGCTTGCCCATTTTTTGGCTTCTAACACATCAACTTCTAGGAAAGATTGTTCACTTTCTGCCTAGTATATCCCACCCACTGACAGGTGCCATGATAACAAAATTCGGTGTTATTTACTTCACCTGTCAGTGGTCATAGTGTTATGGCTGATCAGTGTATGTTTAAGCAGGTGAAATCTAAGTTTTGTACTGAAAATGTCTATGAACTAGTAAACAAAACTCGCCAATTGATGGGTTTAAAATACTGTGGGTTGTTTTTGGTCTGCCCAATGCTCTGCACAAAAGCTGTTTGTTTTTCCATTCATTATAGGTCACGGCAATTCAGCTTTTAGTCAGGGAATTTGACAGTTCACTAACAGTGGGAACCCTGCCCTCTGATATACTCCATATAATATCTGGGAACCCCCTTCACTCTTCTGACCCCCCATCTGTCCCTGTCTTTGTCCAGCTGGTCATGGTTCCGATCTGGACCAGGTTTAAATAGACTCTCGGCTTAGCCCACATGCATCGATTAACTATTACAATTTGAACTCTTAAAATGTTCACCCGGCACAGCCAGAAGAGGACTGATCACCCCTCAGAGCCTGGTTCCTCTCTAGGTTTCTTCCTACATTTTGGCTTTCTTGTGGAGTTTTCCTAGACACTTTTCCTAGCCACTGAAGTTCAACACTACTGTTGTTTGCTGTCTAGGGTTTAAGGCTGGGTGTTTTGTAAAAGCACTTTGTGCAACTGCTAATGTAAAAGGGCTTTATAAATTTGAAAATTGATTGTGATATGCTTTATCTAATATCTGGCCACTTGAAAAAGATGTCCATGTCCACTTGCACCACTAATGTGCACTACAATGTCCTCCCTAATACAATAGCGACCAAAAATCTAGCAATTTATCTTTTCTTTACATATTAACATGTTACATATTTGATATTTTTTACATATTTAGTATTTTCCCCTTTGCAGATTGGGTGTAGTTTAGGCATAACGTTTTATTGAATTATTTCGACATGCTTGGGTGTAAAAGGACATTGGATCCACTTGTTTTTCTGACGTTACTCATCTATGTGATGTTTTTTACTGTCAAATTTTGACAGTGAAATATTTTTTTACAGAAATATATATCAAGCCCCCCGCCCATTAAAAATAGCCCAGATGTGAAACCTACCAATGTGGTAACACTGCCAATAGAAGAAACAAACGTTTCCTCCTACAGTCAGAGTCGCTGCTGTATTTCGCTGGAAGGCTATTTAAAGTTTGCAAAATTATGTTTTTCCATGCTCACATACAAAGGCGGTGTGAGATTTTGGAAAGGCGGCAGCCTTTGCGTTTTATATGTAAGAAAATCCAAGTCTGTGAATCTTCTTGAGTGGCCCAGCCAATGCTGGAACCCAATATAAAATCTCTGGAGGTAACTAAGGATTGTAGTTTACAGATGCTCCCAAATCCAACCTGACAACTTGAGACTGTCTGCAAGGGAGAATGGGTGAAACTGATTAAATCTGTGTGTAAAGCAGGTGGGGGCATACTCAGGAAGACTCATGTGTGATTGTTGTGAACAGCACTTGTACAGTACTGAATAATGCATATGAATACTACTCCACATTATTTATTATTATGTAAATGGTCACAAATGTCAATTTTTGTTTTGACAATATGAGTTATTGTGCCAAGATGTATGGCAGCATTGTTATTTAAAATAAATAACAAATTCTCTAACACGAAACATGGAGATAGTGAATGGGTCTAAATACTTTCCAAAGCCACTAAATGTCCACCTCTCCTCATGCCTCTCTTCTCCTCTCCCTGTCTTACAGAGCTCTCCAGGAGGCCCAGGAGATCTTTGGTGGTGATTTTGACTTTGCCGACTTCGATGCCGAAGGTGTCTATGACCAGGGGGAGGAAGAGGAGGAGGACCAGGATGAAGAGGGCTGGGACCGGCCTAAGAAGCAGACCAAGAGAAGGGTGGGCCGGAAGAGTATCTTTGAAATCTACGAGCCCAGCGAGCTGGAAAGCAGTCACATGACTGACCAGGACAACGAGATCCGCTCCACAGACATGCCCGAGAGGTTTCAGGTACAGATCTGTCTGTGTGTTTGTTGATTCCACCCCAGTGTTCTTAAATAGTAGTGCGCTGTCTCTACAAAGGTGTGCATTTCTCCCTTTCCGCACATTTCTTACAGCTGCGCCCCATCCCAGTGAAGCCTGCTGAAGACGAGGAGTTGGAGGAAGAGGCCGAGTGGATCTACAGAAACGCCTTCTCCACTCCCACCATCTCCATGCAGGTTAGGACCTCCGGCCCTCACTCTCACTGACAATATAACCCACCTAGCGCTTGTCCACATACACCTAGCATCTCATTAAAAATAATCTGCATGGATTACAGACTGTGTAAAAAAAATAACTAATGCTCATATACAAAATATTTCATTTTTCCAAGTCTTTTATGCTTCCATTTGGACTGTAATGCTTTCAAAATATGTATTTTTCAGTATGTTCTAAGTTATTTTTATGCTTAGTTGAGCATATGCTGTACTTCTGGATGTCGACGTCCTTTTTACATCCATTACCGCCTGTCCAATCTCAGGAGAGCACAGACTACCTGGATCGAGGGACCACCACTAACTTCAGCAGAAAGGGTCCCAGCACCATTGCCAAGATCAAGGAGGCTCTGAACTTCATGAGGAACCAGCACTTTGAGGTACAAAGCAGGGTTTGTGTATATTGTGGTATGGCTCTAAGAGTGTCTCTGTGTCATGTTTACCCCAATCGTTATTGTTCTATCCAGGTCCCATTTATTGCGTTTTACCGGAAGGAGTATGTGGAACCGGAGCTCAACATCAACGACCTGTGGAAAGTCTGGCAGTGGGACGAGAAGGTAAGTGACCACCTTTGACATTCTTGGCGGCACTAGTTTTTTTTGTGTTCTACCATGTTTCTGTTAATTAGTTCAAGCACAGCTTTTCTTTTACTTTGGCTAAGTGTTTCCACTTTTTGTAAACCAAACTATATTGAGATCAAATGTTTCATTAACAAGACAATGTGGAAGTTGTCAGCCCATTATAATCTCACTCCTTAAGCTTCCCCTGCCTGGCTATGGGAGTGGAAATGTCAACCATATGCTTCAGATTTAGAGATCTGATGGGCTGTCAGGTTCTTTCTGTGGTTTTGGTTTCTTCTCCTTTCCCCAATTAATTCACGTCCTGTCTCTCGACTCCTGATCACGGGGACCCAGTGGTGCCAGCTGAAGAGCAGGAAGCAGAATCTGACGCGCCTGTTCCGGAGAATGCAGTCGTACCAGTATGAACAGATCTCTGCCGACCCTGACAAACCCCTGGCTGATGGAGTGAGACCCTTGGACACAGCTGATATGGAGAGGTGCGTTGCATAGTCAGAGATATTTTCAAGTTTAGGAATCAATGCATTTTTGATGGTTTTTCTTCAGTGTTTTTGGAAACATGGATAAAACTTTGACAAACCCTTAATGTCAATAATTTATTTTGTCTGGGACGAGACAGTCTTTGTCCAGGAAGAATAGATTGATTCAACAATTTTATTGTCATTAAATAGTACCAGTACCAGTACAGTGCAATGAAATGAAGTTAGCATCTAACCAGAAGTGCATATGGAGGGCAGAAGACGTACATGTATTTGCAAGTATTAAGTTAATGTATATTACCAGTGGAATGTCTAGATGAGCAATACTAAACCCAACATTTTCAGTTTTCTAGGAAGGTAGACCCAGATCTCAATTTCTGGAACATCAAAGTTCAGAAGTTGCATGTCTTCACATAAAACACAGGATCTCTTTATTCAAGTTCAGCTTGTTTAACTTAATTGACCAAAACTGTCCTCCCTGAGTGAGTGTGTCTCAGGTGTTCTCATTCCTTCCGGAACAACTCTCCCATGCCCCAGGCTCACATATGGTCAAAACCCATAGTTCATCGTTATCCCTCCCGTCTCCTTCAGACTAAAAGACGTCCAGTCCATAGATGAGCTGAGTGACGTGTACAGCCACTTCCTGCTTTACTACGGCCGCGACATACCCAAAATGCAGAACGCCGCCAAGGCCGCCAGCAGAAAGAAGAAGCTGAAGAAGATCAAGGAGGTCAATGAGGACGGTAGGACCACGCAACGTCTTTTAAATATTTAGAATAGTAAAGCAAAACATTTTTGCTAGTTGTTATTTGTTGAAAGTCAACACCGCACAGACTAATAGGCACATACATCTTTTGTTATGCCAAGCTGTCCACCAGCTCCTAGGTTCAAGCTGTCCCCCAGCTCCTAGGTTCAAGCTGTCCCCCAGCTCCTAGGTTCAAACTGTCCACCAGCTCCTAGGTTCAAGCTGTCCTCCAGCTCCTAGGTTCAAGCTGTCCTCCAGCTCCTAGGTTCAAGCTGTCCTCCAGCTCCTAGGTTCAAGCTGTCCTCCAGCTCCTAGGTTCAAGCTGTCCTCCAGCTCCTAGGTTCAAGCTGTCCTCCAGCTCCTAGGTTCAAGCTGTCCACCAGCTCCTAGGTTCAAGCTGTCCACCAGCTCCTAGATTCAAGCTGTCCACCAGCTCCTAGATTCAAGCTGATACCCCAAGGCACAATGCATATTGGCCAAGTGTCACTGGGGGTTGTACTGTTAGAAGGGATTTTCACCTCACGCTCTAGTGACTCTTTCAGGCTGGGCCTGGTGTATGCAAATGTTCAGGTGATGTGACGACGGCCTTACAAGCTTATGTCTCACTGGACCGATGCAATCTGCATCTTTCCCAAACCCATTGAGAGTTGCTACAACCAGAGCAGGAGGATACAGATAACTCACAAAACTAAGGAAGAAAAAAGGCGTCTTTGAACATCCACCTTCTGTCTTTTGTTGTTTGTTTTTCCAATTCCCTCAGTCCAACACTTTCTGTCTTTTCCCTGTCCTGTTAGGCGAGGAGGAAGAGGTGGAGGAAGAGGTGGAGGATGATGAGGAAGAGCAGAAGGGGCCAGAGCTGAAGCTGGCGTCTCGGAGAGACATGTATAGCATCTGTCAGAATGCAGGGCTTGGTGAGTCGCCTCTACCATTGTTTGTTTGACTTCATTCCGTTCCTTATTTGGGATAGACTTTTAAAATACACATGAGGCCATAAGATTCAAGATACATTAGTTGGAGTACTGATCTCAGAAAAAACTATTGTTTAGTACTACTTGCTATAGCTCACTCTCTCACTCAGATGGTCTGGCAAAGAAGTTTGGTCTGACTCCAGAGCAGTTTGGGGAGAATCTGAGAGACAGCTACCAGCGTCATGAGACAGAGCAGTTCCCTGCTGAACCGGTAGAGTTGGCCAAAGACTATGTCTGCAGGTAACCACCCCACCGACATAGTCATCCTGTCATCTCCCCTCCCAAATTGTTTTCTTGGAACTTGAGACGTGTTGTGTATATATTGCAAAAGCAGTAAACCTGAATGGATAATTGAAATAATGGTGAATTAATCTGTGTCCCGTGTCCAGTCAGTTCAACAGTCCTGAGGCCGTGTTGGAGGGGACTCGTTACATGGTGGCCATGCAGATCGCCAGGGAGCCTCTGGTTAGACACGTCCTCAGACAAACCTTCCAGGAGAGAGCCAAGATTAACATCAAACCCACCAAGAAGGGAAAGAAGGTGCAGGAACCAAGAAATTCCACTCAGTGTCATTTTTGTTTAGATGCAATGATTTTCAAACACCTGATGCAGAAGTATGTTTTTAAAGACACGATCAGCCTCTTGGCATTAACCTGACCGCTGTTTGTTACAGGACATAGATGAGGCCCACTATGCCTACTCATTCAAATACCTGAAAAACAAGGCTGTGAAGGAGCTGAACGGAGATCAGTTTTTAAAGATGTGTCAGGCCGAGGATGAGGGACTTCTCACCATCGACATCTGCATTGACCTCCTTGGGGTCAAAGGGTAAGCCGAAAGGCAGTGGCCTCACAGGTGTCAAATGGGATGAAGGTTGACCACCTGGAGGATGACTTAAGTCATAATCATTTATGCGACTAACATTGTGCTTTTCATTTACTAAGAGTTTCTACACAAATATTTTTTTTTCTAATACAGTAGTTGCATAAGAGAAGCCTTGATGTAGACTATGAAAGTGTTTATTTAGTTGGGGATTTGGGGATTTTCAAGCCTCTGACCGACGATCCAGGCAGTGAAGTCCTGTCTGTTCATAGTGCCTCAACGGTGCCTCGCTATCTCAGGGCAAGTTCTACGAAGTCGGCAAATCAGTCTTCTACAACATCAAGTTTGTTCACTTCAGTTTTCAGCAACAGTCAAGAGAGGAGGTCCTTTGAGCAGAGGGAGATTTGTCAATGAGTTTGAGATGAGCAGGTTGTCTGTTAGCAGGCAAATTTGCCACCTAATTTTAGGCAGGAAACCAGAACCTGTATTTTTACTTCTCCATACGTCTCATTGTCTGTCCCTAACCCTGACTCTTAGGTTGGCAGGGGACCAGACATACTTTGATGAGATCAAGCAGTTCTACTATCGAGACGAGTTCAGCCACCAGGTCCAGGAGTGGAACAGGCAGAGGACCCTGGCCATTGAGCGCTCCCTCACCCAGTTCCTCTACCCTCAGATGTCCAAGGAACTGAAGAACAAACTCATCACCGAAGCCAAGGAAAACATCATCAAGGTAGATGACTGACAACACCTAAATACGTCCAGGACTCCATAATGTTTTTTTATGAATATGTTTGATGGTCTGCAGAACCTTTACCCCCCAGCGGTGTTCCGGGAGGCTGTTTAACTGGTTGAAGTTGGAGCAGTAGGTTTGTTGACCCCTATGGTCCTGTGTCCAGTCATGTTGCAGGCGGCTCTATAACTGGCTGAAGGTGGCTCCCTACAGACCGGACCAGCAGGTGGAGGAGGAGGACGACGACCTAATGGATGAAAGTCAGGGCAAAGGCATCCGTGTCCTGGGAGTGGCCTTTGCAGATGGCAGGTACGAGTGGGGGGAATGCGGTGTGTCGCCTGTGAGGGATGTATTTAATCGTGTGTGTCTTTGTGGGTGTGTTTTCAAGTCCGTTAGACACCATTAGACACCATTGTTCTTTTGCCATAGAGACGCGCCGGTTTTCTGCTCTCTGATCAATGGCGAAGGAGAGGTGGTGGACTTCCTCCGACTCCCTTACTTCCTGAAGAGGCGGAACGCGTGGCGTGAGGATGAGAGGGACAAGAAGGTACCAGCCTATTGGCAGCAAGATACAACACGGTCCAATGCTAAATTTATTCTCACTGCCCAAATGGTCAGAATTGTGTTGGCCCAGATTGAATTAAAACAATTACATCTAAAAAAAATACATGTATTTTACATATTTAGCAGCGCTAACTCAGATTTGATTTCTCAAAATAAAAGCCATAATTGAAATTATAGGCAATATAGTTAACAATCTAGTCGGTACATTTTATGTTTAATGTCTGTTCCAATGTTGTATTTGTCTGTTCTTTTTTTACAGACTACATTGTGTGTTGTATCAAAATATAGTTGTAGAAGCTTTAAGACCTTTGGAAGCGCTATTAATTCCTGGACATATTAGTGTCTGTACTTTGGTTTTACTCATGTAGATGCTACCGGTATTTTTTGTTTTTTGGGTTTTGATTCATGTTTTTGATTGCTGTGATGAATGGAGGTGGTTTCATTGTTTGCTGTGTTCAGCTCCAGGACATCGACTCCCTGAAGAAGTTTTTGATCAGCAAGAAGCCCCACGTGGTGGCTGTTGCCGGTGAGAACAGGTGAGCCCTTTCCAGCAGCGCCGAGATGCATTTTGGCAGTTTCATTTCAGATGCTTAACGAGGTAAAGGGCTTATATTTGACGTGTGTGTGTTCAGGGACGCCCACATGATAATGGAGGACATTAAGAGGACGGTAAGCGAGCTGGAGCAGGAGTCTTCTCTGCCCGCCGTGGGAGTGGAGTTGGTGGACAACGAACTGGCCACACTTTACATGAACAGTGCAAAGTCCCAGGTACACACTCTGAGTCCATATGAAAGAAACCAACACGGCATGAGTGCATGGCTCAATCTACCCACAAATGCTCACATTCTTTTCCCTCATTGGTCTGTTTCTCCTGCTGCTCCTCCCACCCTCTCCAGACTGACTTCAGGGATTACCCTCCACTGCTGCGCCAGGCTGTGTCCGTGGCCAGGAAGATCCAGGATCCCCTGGTGGAGTACGCTCAGGTCTGCAGCACTGATGAGGACATCCTCTGCCTCAAGCTGCACCCTCTGCAGGTGAGACATGCCATTCCCCCTACAGGGAAAGTGGTTCCTGTAGAAGGGGATGTACTCAAGTTTTGCCTAATGTCATCCAAGCAGCGCGTCCGACATTTTGGTCTTTCAGGAATTCCAACCTAAGCGATACTGTTTACATGTGGTCCTGCTACTTAATATAGAGGAGGCTTTAAGCTCAGTAAGAAATGACATTGTTTAGCAACACAGTATCACATGAGTTGTCAGGTTAAGTTAAGTAATTTTGATTTGTGAGTTTATTCGGCCATTTATTGTAATACGCAAACACCCAGCACCCTAGTTAGGTTAGAAGTGTTTCTGTAACATAGGTTGCCTAGTTGTTGAAGCATATTACCAGTAACCAATCTGAGCCGGCCTGGTGAAACAAATCCTGCTGCTGGCTGGCTACTACAAGCCATGAAGGGTTATGGGAGACCATATGCTGCTGAAAGTAGTAATGGTTCCCTGGAGGGGGCACCTTTCTGTCTAGTCTTAAGATCAGAGCCCAATGCCCCCGGGCATTTTTTGTAGGGTGACATCTGTCAAATGGAATGTAAATCAGATGTCCCATTTCTGTGGTCAGTAGAGATCCCATGGTATTTATGTAGGAGTCAGGCTGGTGTCCCCGGTGTATGTGAAATGTCAAGCATTCATCATTCTCTTTTCCTAGTGTGCCATGGATCATCACTCAACTGTACTGAACTGTTGGTGTGGATAAGCATTTTGTCCCAAATAGTTGGTGTGAATTGTCCGAGTGGGTGCTACACAGTACTGATAGTTTAGGCATGTTTCCTCCCTAACGATATAAAGTGCTTATGTTGTCTAGCTGTTATATAATATTTTTTTGTTATTGCTGGTTTTGCTTGTGAAGTGGCAATAAATATTTGAATGAAAGTCAACTCCAAATGACGTCATTAAAGGTTTGGTTCCAAAGTACTTTCCACATATTAGATAATGACAGAGTTGTTGCTGTAGTTAAATTCAATATAGACTATTAATGCAAATTTGACCTTTACAGCTAGCGTCCTATAACATGCATCCTAAATCCTAAAAAAGGAAGATGCTCCCAGTAGTTACTGAATTCTGAATGTATTTGCATCCCCTCACATAGCTGAATATGTTGCTGTTAAATAACTACAAATGTTCTATGGATTTATGGTGTTCTGGTCAGCAAGGATTTCTGTTTAGAAGAAAAGTCTCTGTGATGATGGGTCTTGTGAGCAAGGTGGATAAAAGAAATGTACTGCTGCTTTAGAAGTATGTGGAATAATGATGTGCTACTGCATCCTCATGGAGACTCGCTGACCAGGAATGCTTTAAACTGCGCTACCACGCTTTGCCAACATGCCGCTTTTGCTTGCGGTCTAGCACGTCTGGTTAATCACTGCGGGTTGTTGAATTGCGGCTCACGTTACAGTGCCATGACAGCTTTGGTCTAGCTCAGCCCTGAGGGCACTGAAGTTTTTCTGCCGCTTTTTCCCACCCTGTCCCAGGGAATGAAGATAAGCTCCCGCTGCTGTGAGCCGTTACGCCTCAGACATGTTGTGGCTGCTTAAACACTTTTGCTCTGTTCTCCCAACTCCCCTTCTCCCACCCTCCCCTCCTGTCCCAGGAGCACGTTGTGAAGGAGGAGCTGCTGAACGCTCTGTACTGTGAATTCATCAATCGGGTCAACGAGGTGGGGGTGGATGTGAACCGGGCTATCTCTCATCCGTACACGCAGAGCCTGGTCCAGTTTGTCTGCGGCCTGGGACCGAGGAAGGGGTCACACCTGCTCAAGGTCTGCCTTTGTCCCGTCTTTCTCTGCGCTGTCCAACTGTTCCCCTGCCTCTGTTTAGTCTGTGACAGGTACAGCTACGGAAACATTTGAGGCTACTGTACCTTTTTGTTTCCTTTCCAAAAAAGCTGAAATGGAATGTTTTGAATGAGGAACAGAAGTGTTAAATTTGCAGTAGTCTCTTAATTTCTACGCTTCTGTTCCTCACTCAAAACCTTCCCTTTTTGACTTTTTTGGATAGTAAAGAAAAAGGTGCAGTGGTCTCTTCATTTCTTTCCCGAGCTGTGCATTCCTCTGTCATGCAAATGTCTATCTTTACCTTTGACCCATGTGTAAGCACAGCACTAGACCACGTTCCAGTGTTACTGTATCCTTGATGTGCTGTCTCCCCACCCACAAAGATTCTGAAACAGAACAACACACGTCTGGAGAACCGGACCCAGCTGGTCACTATGTGTCACATGGGCCCCAAGGTCTTCATTAACTGTGCTGGTTTCATCAAGATAGATACCGCCTCGCTTGGGGACAGGTATGCTTGTGTCTGCTGAGAATTTGGGTGTGAAAATGTCCTGTCTGCTCTCAAGTCTGGCAAATATATGCAATAATGTGGAAAAATTAAACAGGCAAATATTCACACTACTTTGTATCCAGTTTTAGGTACTGTTTTTTTTTTTTTAAAGTAATCGTATTGATTTTAACGTTGGTGCTTTTTCACCTCTTGCTATCTGCAGTACGGACTCCTACATCGAGGTTCTGGATGGGTCCAGGGTCCACCCAGAGACGTACGAGTGGGCTAGGAAGATGGCGGTAGATGCTCTGGAGTACGACGAGTCCGCGGAAGATGCCAACCCGGCCGGAGCGCTGGAGGAGATCCTGGAAAACCCGGAGCGTCTCAAAGACCTGGACCTGGATGCCTTTGCAGAGGAGCTGGAGAGACAAGTAAGTTATCATTTAATGATATATGCTGGTTGTTGTTTCTTCCACTAAAGCTATGGGAACAAGCCCTCTTTGTTCACTCATTCATACACATTTCTAAAGTAATGACTCCTACACCATATATGTGATAAATGGTTTCTTTAGTGAACCATTAGTTGCTTTACATTTCCCAAAACTGCATGAAAGCAGGAGCTACTAATGATCACTCAACAGATCAGCATCTTAATTCCTTCCCTTACTTTTTGTGGGTTGTAGCAATGTATACAGGGTATCATACAAGTGGAAAAATTACAACAATATGTGGTACTTTTTTCAATTGTCTGTTGTTTTTGTTAATCAAAAATGCAATCTTCAGGTACGAAAAGGTTATTGTCTCCCCTAGTCAATTCAACCCAGTGATAGGTTGTATTAAAGTCAGGAGATTCAATATCTTGGTCACAGTCATGTGTGATTTGTGCCAATCGATCACATTTATTTCATGAAGCCCTTTTTCAACTCAGCATGTTTATACTAATACCCAGCCTAAAACCCCAAAGACCAAGAAACAACAAGGATTTCTTGCACAACAAGAATAACTTTTAGGTTTTGGTTAAATGCAAATAGTCACAAAGGTTTATTTTTCACTGCAGTGTATTAACATTGTTGTATTACTGTCTTTTCAAGGGCTATGGGAACAAGGGTATCACACTGTATGATATCCGGGCTGAGCTGAGCTGCCGGTACAAGGACCTTAGAGTTCCTTATAGATCTCCCAACACAGAGGAGGTGTTTAATCTGCTCACCAAAGAGACACCAGAGACCTTCTACATAGGTAACTCACACACACTCACCTTCTACATGGGTAACTCACACACACTCACCTTCTACATGGGTAACACACACACACACTCACCTTCTACATGGGTAACACACACACACACTCACCTTCTACATGGGTAACACACACACACAC
>JACXGJ010004161.1:0-39963 GCA_016801105.1 Esox niger | reverse complement strand
AAACGTCTGATCAGATCAGGGTTCTTAAGGAAGCGAGGTAAGCATGGAGGGTAACCTGGTGGTTGGAGCGTCTGAACATTAAACCAGACGTTTCATCCAGCCAGATTGGTGGAATGTGAGGCTGGGTCAGGTCCTACTGCTCCCTGGCCGTGGGTGTCAATGACTTGTGTGTCTCCGGTCAACTTCCCTGGTTACGAACCAATACTAGAATATAACGGATATATTATGGTCAATGTGCTCTGGTCATCTTCAGTGTTTTACTTTCATTTACAAATACCAATTTGATCAGACTTTTTGGGCAGGCATTAATGGCTAGCAGGTTGGTCAGTCAGACAAACACACCCAGGATGTTGGTATGTGCATGCAATAGTGCCACCTGGCTGTATTCACACATCCAATCTCTGTCACAAATGGCCCTTTTTTGTTTTCAGCCAGCTACCTCACAAATAGGACAAAATAATTACAGTCTGACCTAGGATTGGTGACCAAACATTATTTTAATGCAGACTGTTGTCCTTCAGATTGGATATTAAACACATGTTGTGCCACTCTATGGTCACTAAAGACCCCATAGCCATCATCATTAGAGTAGAGCAATGAGCCCCAGTGTCCTGAATACATGTACAAACTGGCCCTACTACCTACTCACTCCCAGCTTCCAATTGGCCCATTCATCCCCTCTTCTCTCACCTGGAACTAAAAATGTAAGGTGAAGGTACAAAAACATATGCTATCACTATATCACTAACATGCAAGTTGTTGTGGATACGTCTGTTTAAATGGTTGTAAAGGAGATAATGTATTGTTTACGTGGAAAAAATACATTATTTCCCCCTTTTTTTGGGAAAGTTTCCATATTATAATGTAAAATGTTAAACAATCTTAAAACGCTCTTAATATTATTGATTTGGTCCAGAAAAGTGATGTGTTACATGTTATTACTGCCACCAAGTGGTTACCATGAAGAAGGCTAAATATTTGCAATGATTTACAATTTGAAACGCTTCATGAGGTCATTTTGTTTATGAAATGTCTGGATTTGAGTTCTACATCCGTAGAAATAGTAAAGAACTAAATGTGCTAATTGCTTGCAAGTAATAGTTGCTCTGGTTAAATGAATAAAATGTAAGCAGATCTTTAATTCTCTCCATTTCAGTGGACCACCTGCTTTCTAAAGAACCAATAGAGCCCTGTGTTTTTGAAGTGTGTTCACACTGAAGGTTTTAATAGCCTGAAAAGTAGCTTTTCTGTCCTTCGTGTGACATCATTGATATATGTACACTGATTGATTGTGCTCTAAAACTGAGCAAACACTCAAGTCAGTGGGGTGCATAAAATGACTTTATTTAGATACATTATCCTGAACAGTTGACTGACAAGCAATCAGTATTATGTGACTTTGGTTGGCACTAAATAGATGACTATAGGGATATGTAGATCCAAAAGAAAAAAAAAGATTAATCCTATCAGCTGTGTTGAAAATCAAAGAAATCTGCCACCTATTTGTACCCAAGGGAGTTTCATACATTCATTATGTATTCCGCACATGGAAAAAAATTCATCCTCTAGAACATGATATACATAATGTTGCTGTCAATATGCTATTCAGCAAGCTCAAGTGTAGTTCAAATAAGGTAAGACTTACCAGGGAGAAATTGACAACATTAATGTTTTTCCTTCTTCTTTATGAGTAGTCATTGGGTCCATTTGAACACACATACAAAATAAAAGACATGCTGTTACAAGTAAGAGTCAGTCTGTTCTCCACAGTATTGGTCCATGCAAACTGTCATCAGCTCTGACCCAAATTTACCAGGCAAGCGTAAAGGTTCAATAAAACTCTGTCACAAATGTCCCCCTTCCCTACAAGTTAGGCAATTAGTTCTGCATCGCAAGGTTTGTTAGTTGGATCTAAATTTGTTACAACTGCCGATGTACACTGAACAGAAATAAAGAATCAGTGTGCAATGTTGGTACCCTGTCTCTTGAGCAGATATTAAAGATCCCAGATTGGTTTTCCATACATGCACACAAGCTTACTTCTCTCTCATTTATTGGACAAAGTTGTTTAGATCCGAATCCCTGTTAATGAAAAATGTTCCTTTGCCAAGATTGTCCATCCATCTGACTGAAATCTGAATGAACAGTATTAACACAGATACACCTTAATGGAGACAATAAAAGGTTACTCTAAAATATACAGTTTTACCAAACAACACACTGCCACACACTGCCACAGATTTCTAAAGTTCTGAGGTGGCGTACAATATGCATGCTGACTGCAGCAATATCCACCAGACACTGTTGATGATTACTTATTACATGTAACATTTATACTGCCATCCATCTTTTCCTTGCAACCACAGGCCACCTTTAACCAGGTCAATCTGGCAACACCACATCCTGCTTGTTCATCTGAGTAATTGTCTGACACTTGCCACTGGGACTTCTGACGGAAATGCTCACAACTAAAAACTTTTTGCATAAAATGTCAGAATCCATCTCAGTGTTTTGTCCTCACCAGGAGGCCAACACAGAATGCAAATTTGCGGTAGCAATCAACACAATGTGCAAACGCACAGTAACTAAAATACTGCATATTAGTTTTCATGGTGCATTTAAAATGTAGTTCATTCTAAAAAGGCTTTATTAAAAGACAATTTATTCATCTATTGAAATATAACGAATTTGGTTAACACCAGTATCAGAATCACCTTGAGTCAATAATTAAATGTACATACTCAGAATGGTACTTGGTTCAACACTGGATATTGGTGGGCGGCTGTTGAAGGGTTGATATATATTTCTGAAATGTTGCATTGGGCTTTGTGAGTGCTTAGATAGATAGTCTGTCACTTTTACTATCACTCATCTACGTAGTTAGTCATCAACTCCTTATACTGGGCTGGCCATGTACATTATGAGTTAGGTAATATTTTAATGAGTTATTTTGTTTTTCATGAAGTGAACATGTAACTGTTTACAAGTAACTAGATTATATATGTGTTTTAAAGACTTGATTGCAAATAATTATAAAGGGTTTTGCGAATGTTTTTCGACATGGGAGTATCCCGGAAATAGCTAAGAGCGAGGAGGCGGGTCTGTTCCTCTGAGGTCTGTTCGCATTGCTACGTCTGTTACCTAGCACTGACACCGCACAGAAGAGATTGTGCAGCTTAGGCGAACAAATAATGGACCAAAGGCCGTTTTCAACATAGCTAACCACTGTTTAAATCGAGTTGCTAGCTGCCCAGCTAGCTAACTAAATTCAGAGACATTACCAAGATTAAGTACGCTAGCTAGTTAACTGATACGACGAGAATATTTACTTGTCTATAATAGTTCACCCCCTCGCGCGCACATACACATCAACACGGCATTGATGGTAATGCATGCAAGGAAACAACCGAGACTCAGCGATGGGTAAACATTTATTGACACTACACTTTGACACCCCATTTTCAACCCATTTTGCTAGCCAAGTTATCTAGCTAACTAGCTTGTCGCTAGGTAACTAGCTAAGCTAGCTAATGCAAGCTACTTGTAGCATATTTGGCAAGCTGAGACGGATTCAACCCTGCATAAATGTGTTAATTATAAGTTGACCAACTTTATTTTTCTATATTTCCAGGTGCAACGACCGAAGGGATTCACAGCCCTATCAGGTAAAGCATGTAAATAAGTAGAATATTTTTTTAGCCAGCTACCTACATAGAAACGGGTTTAGTTAGTTAGCCATATGGCTAACCAACGAATTAAGACGTTAACGGGTTATCTCAACAGGCCTTTACTTGGCTTTGCAACTAAAAAGCTGTGATTGAGGGTTTTGCTTAACGTTAGTGATCATATATTGTCCTACAACTACGTAGTTGCACAAACTAAGGTTGAACGATAAATAGCTTATACTTAGGGCACTGTATCTTGCTAACATTTACTAGCTGCCGACTGTATTTCCTGTGACGTAACGTTTATTTTTACGAGATAGCTAGCTACTTAACTAGCTAGCTTAAATTCAGGCCTTGTAGCCAGCCAGATAATGCAACGATTTATAGTTAGCTAGCTACGACTGTAACGCAGTAGGTTGTTAGTTAATGATTACCCTATTTAGATTAAGAATAGCTCGGGAAAACGGATACTCTGATAGCTAAGTAGTAAGGTTATTGAGATAACCAACTTACTACATTGGCAAGCTAGCTGAGCCTGTAGCTAGTTTGATACAAGTTAAAAAGCGTAAACCTATGAATGGTGATCAACGAATGTGTATCTTGCCTAACTAGCCATCTTGCATTCTGAATAGGTAACAAATAAAGTAGAAGGCATGACCAGTCTAAAACAAGTGGGCTAACCGTTAGCTCCTTTTCATAAAACGTCACAAAGTTGCCTGTCAAACTGTTAACTAGGCAGCTTGAGAGTAAGGATGGGTAAGTACAACAAAATCAAGTGGGAATTTGACATACAGCAAAATGTATCAGTAGCTAGAAAGATGTTCATCCAAATGGTGGCCTTATACTGCCCTGTTTGTATTGCTTTTTTTGCAGACCCACAAATCCCTGCCAAAGAGTCAGTCTACCAGCCTTCACCGTCACGATAAAATGCGAGATGGGTTGTCAGATCCTACGCCGCCCTACAAAATGCTCAGACGCTCCGATGAAAGTCCAGTCAACAAGCAGAGTGACGGATCCAGCAAAACGAAACCATTTAACACACTCCGAGGTAAAGATGGTGGTAAGAACGCTAAGACAACCTCGCTGCATGGTCCAAAGCTGGACTGCTTCTGCTGGTCAATAGCACTGTATACTGACAAGCCTGCATATTTGTTTAAGGGGGTGAATTAATTCTGCCCCTGTGTAATTGACAAGTTGGGATTTCTTCGCCAAATATTTTGCAACACACCTGTTATATTTAGGCTCTAACCCTGGGTGTATTAATCCCTATCTTGGTCCTGCACTTGTTTGTGCTGTTTAGAAATTTCATGTGATCCCTTTCATGTCAAACGGCCTTAGTAGTTGCCTTTGTGCCATAACTGCGGCTGGGCTAGAGATGAAGTATCATGTATCAAACATAAATAATGTAATATCTCTGTTTTGCTGCTGCAAATATGTACACTGTTGATTTGGCACTTGAGAAATGCTCGGCTACTAACACATGCCACTGGCAAAAAAAACTATTGAATCACACGTAGTAGAAAAATAGCATTTTACAATTCTGGTCATTTTGCTGTCTGTTTTATTCAGAGTGATTTCAACTTGGTTTGTTCATCTTAAGATATGGCTACGCCAAAAAAAACACAACCCAATAGGACTCTGCTGTCTCCGTTTTAACGGGAAAGCTCGTTCCACCCTGGGGTGCTAAAGAGCTTGCCCTTAGCCGAGAGAGAGCTGCGTTCCGTAACGGTGAGACAGCCGAGATGCCAAGCGGGTAGAACTATGTTCTCTGGAAGGCTTTGGGTATAGATGGGGTGGTTTCGCTTGTCGTTGCATGGGCACCATGGCCTTAAAGTGGAACTTCAACTGGTGGATTGTTCCTAAGGAGCGGCTAGACACCGAAAAGCGTTGGATGGTTGAACGTCAGGCATGTCGGGGCTTCGGTGGCACCAGCCGGGAGCCAAACCAGCAGCTCCGCAAAGTCGTCGAACGACTCCCCGAAAAACATGTGGCCGCAGGGGTGTCAAAATGGAGGAAGTGGGAGTGGTCGCCCAGATTGCTGTGACACTGACCAACTTTAGTCAGTGATGTCTAGACTAAGGCTCAATTCCTGACTGAAGATGTATATACACACACACACACAATACTCTGTCAAGTCTGCACAGAAATCACTGCAGGCTTCACCCTTGAGTTCCACGGGTGCTGTCTAATTTTGCTCTGAAGTGTGCATTTTCCACTCCCTGTACCGTGGTAATTCATGAGATGGATGGGTGCTGTGAACTCTAAGTTACTGTGAACGTTGTGGTGAACGTTTGGCCTAACCGGTCATGTCTATAACTGCGACTGCTGTGGAGTTCTGCTTGAGTGTTCTCGTAGATGTTCTCAAAGGTGGTTTCTTCTACAGGGACCAGCTGCTCGCCGCAAGACAGTATGCACAACCACAGCTCCAACTCTCACACGAAGGCTCCAGACAACGTAAGATACCTGTCCTCAAACAAATTACCTGTGAATGTAGACTGTGGTGTAATATGTTATGGGAGCCAGTAGAACAGGATACAGTGAGACCTTTCATGATCATGTAGGTCTTTGAACGTGTCAAATTATGCTTTTGTGACATCTCAATCGCCATTTTCCCCAGATGTCTCGTTATGGATTATTACATTTTTTGGTCTGTGTTCAGTCTGTCTGTTAACAAGCATCTGAGGATAATGATAATATTTTCTAACAGAGGAAAGTATTTGTAAAGCTCCCCGTTGTTTTTTAGATCTGTCTATCTGTCCAAAAACCCAAGACAAACCCAGCCTCCCCTCATCTGCAGAGACACACTGCAGTAGGTACTGGGCCATTCAGATGTCAGAACCTGCAATCGGAGAGTTAGCTCAGCATGCACCCGGGTCAAGAAAAATGCCTGTAAATTACCGTATGAATGCCTCTGAGGCCCAGTAGATGCCTATCACTGGCTAGCCTTGTTCTGTGTCTCCCTGTGTGGACTGTAGAGACGGGAAAACCCAGTTTCTCATAGGCACCCGGTCTTATTAGTGTGCTGGGTCGTCTTGCACGAGGCACAGACATAAACGCTGGCGTTCTCACAGGGTTCTCCAACCCTGTTACCGGACAGCTAGCGTTCCGGTTGTTTTCACTCCAACCCCATGTATATGCAGCCAAATTCAATAATTAACGGTCTAATTATTAGGAGCAGGTGTGCTGAATTAGGGTTGGAGTGGGGTGGGGGTGCGCTGTGCCCAGACATAATGCTCACATCCTCTATTTCCACCTGGATGTGCAACAATACCGTTACTGAGGCTTGGGGATGTGCAGAGCGGTTGGGTTGTTCGGTTTCATTGGATCAACATCAGGTGTCATGAAGCGGTCCGGTCTTCTGAGCCACTTCTACTACACATCTGCCGCTGGCTTGTGGGTTTGAATCTGACCCGTGGCTCTCTGGGGAGATAATCTTGTGTTCTCAGTGTCCAAGAAAGTGTAAAATTCCCAGATAAATGTAAATAAAAAAGCATCCCCTTTTCATTTTAATGTGGGTTTGGACCAAAAAGGACCATTATTTTGCAAGGCCGGCCTATACTGGATTTTAAAATGCGTTTCTGATCATTAGCCTGTTCCCCTGGTTGACCACGTTACCAATTGAAGACTTTTCTGTACCTGAGCGTTGCCGCGCTTTCTGCTAAACTGAGCGCAGTACGTTGGTTAACCTGCCCTGTTGCCCACAGCCTCACGAGCCGGCAGACGACTGGTCTGAGCACATCAGCTCCTCTGGGAAACGGTACTACTATAACTGCAGGACTGAGGTCTCGCAGTGGGAGAAGCCCAAAGACTGGCTGGAGAGGTACGGCCTTAACGCGTGTGCGATTACTTTGCCAAACTGCATTCGACCGACATCTACACGCTGCTTACTTAACCAAGTTGGTTTTTCTGTGTTTCCACGTGTCCAGAGAGCAGAGGCAAAAGGACATGTCTAAGAAGGAGTCCAACACCTTTCCTAAAGACAGGGACTACCGACGGGAAGCTGTGGACTCGGCCACCAGCAGTAAGTAAAAAGAGCCTTGTTGCTAATCTACGGGGGGGGCTGTTTAAGGCTTCCTGGGCTAACCTTTAACAGGTGGTGTATCCAGAGAGCGAAATATTGCCCTCTTGTAATGGTGACCGTCATGGCCTGCTTGTTTTTCTGTCGTGGCTTCTTCTTGTTGATGTTTTTGGATTGCTGTGCACCTAATGTTATTTAAATACTTAGAATATTCAATGTGGGGCGTTGTTGACATCCAGTGGAGAGTTAGATGTCGTGTTTGCCTCGTTAATATTTATAGACGGTCTTAGATTTCAACAGCTCCAATATAGTGTTTTTCCACCCAGCTGCCCGGATGTCCCTTGGCCTGCTTATAAAACTAGTTACAACCTAAAGCCACGGGACCCTTCAGTTGGATTTAATGGGCCCTTACACTTCATGTTGACCAAATTAGGCTCGGATTGACATTCCTTCAACGCTTTGGTTATGTGATTCTCTATTTCCCCCTATCAGGTCCCACCCAGTATATTACTTCAAAGTGGTGAAAGTCCCCAATGGCCCTGTCCATGGTGAATGTGCTTTCCGTTCCTTATTTAAGCCCCAGCTGCACATGTGTTGTTGCCACTGGACAATCTCATGTGAATCAGCTCGGGGTGACTGGTTATTAGTTGACGAGTACGCAGCGTGTTCTTACACTGCTGAAAAACAGGCTTCTGTTCACTGAGGTCTCTTCACCGCTAGGGGAGGGGCGGTTCCTACGAGTGGAGCCGAAAAAGATTTGTCTCTATCTCAAAACCCATTGGTTTAAAAAAGCCAAGTGGCCCTTTGGTCTGAACTTCTTCAGTGGGGTTTTCAGAAGTTGAGGTGGTTAGCGTTGCCAGTCCTCAGCTGATCTTTTTCCTCCACAGAGAACGCTTCAGGGGACAAACCATCCTCCGCCTCTGCTCCTTCGCAGTCTTCCTCCTCTTCCTCCAGTCAGGGCCTGAACCAAGCATCCGGCTCTAACCCGGCCCCCTCGTCCTCTTCCTCCACGGTCCCCGTGTCCCCATCTGTCCAATCCCAGGCCTCTGGCCTGCTCCAAGACCCCGCCCTCCTGCGCCAGCTCCTCCCAGCGCTGCAGGCCACATTGCAGATGAACAACGGCAGCATGGATATGACCAAGATCAATGATGGTGAGTCTCCTCACCTCTACAGCACACCCGGGTTAAATCCGCTCACTGGTTGAGAGACGATTATTTTGGCATAAGGTCTTTGTAATTCACGTTACCCTGGGTGACACGTGGGCTGCCAATAGGCTCGCAGGTACGAGCGTCCGTTAACCGTGACGCCAATAGTTGTGATCCCCTGACCCACAAGGCAAAATATATTTCAGGCGCCCTGTTTGGTTTGTCTCTTACTCTACTGTAATTCGGTCAGTGTTATAAGGCTTACTATAATTCATTCACTGTATAAAGCTTACTGTAATTCATTCACCGTATAAGGCTTATTGCACAACGCTGCCCTTAAAAACTTCTGACACTCAACAACCCGCCTTTCTTGGCCTGTTTATGTCCATCTGTGTAACATATGCTCACTGTTACGGGGTGCCTCTCTGTTCGTGCTTGTATCTGTTTGCGCTCGCGGCTGTTTGCGTGTTCACACGTTTGTATCTCTCTCATTGTCCTGTGTGTGTGCTTGTGTTTCCCCTCTTCCAGTCCTGGCAGCGGCTGTCACCCAGGCTTCCTTGCAGTCTATGCTTCATAAACTCCTCACTGCTGGACCGCCCGCTTTCAACATCACTGCTCTGCTTTCCCAGGCTGCCCAGTACTCCTCCAGCCAAGGTACGGCCTTAGTCCTCCCACTGTCTCTGTTCTAGTGTCGATGCTTGTCTCTGATCTGTTAGCCAGGCCTGCTGTACCTAGAGGCGTGGAAATTACAAGAATTTCTCAATACGTTTCCTGATTTTCCAGAAATCCTGGTTCAGAGGGGTTTGGATTCCTGGGAACCACCTGACTCTGATTTTTGGCGAAAAGTTTAAAGTTCAGGGATTTTCCCCAATCCTCAACTTACAACTACTCTAGACCGACATTATACCTAGGCATTACTATTTTGAATGTGGTTATCGAAATAAATCTTAATCTGCAATTGAAGGTTTTCTGAATAGTCTCGCCAACATGGCCGTTGATGCATTTATCCAAGTATTTTTCAGTTCCTTTTTAGGCACAAGACACCGTTTGAAAGACTGTCCTTACAGGCGGTTTATTTTTTCAAGATGGTGGCTGTTCGCCTTAACGCATCGGCCTGTGATGTTTCCCTGTAACAGCGGCTCAGCAGGCGAGCCAGTCGCCCGTGTCGATGACGTCCGATGCTTCCTCGCCCCGCTCCTATGTGTCCCCCAGGAACGGCACCCCCCAAACCAACCTCCTCGCTCAGAAACCCTTGCTCAGCATGACCCCTGCCTCGTCTCAGCCAAAGGTCAGCGCCTCCGTGGAAACCCCAAGCCTGTTCAATAATACAAGTTCATACCTCAGGGTTTGGCTTCTCAAGTGCCGTTTTAACCCCTTTGATCTCATCTGACCTCTACGTCCGTCCCTCTCTCTTTCTCCATCTCTTTTCCCGTCTGTTTTTCTCCCTTTTGTCATCTTGCCATGCCCTCCCCATACCGCTCTCTCCGTCTTGCCATCCTTCTCTCCATCTCGCTGTGCCTGTCTCGGCTTGTGCAGGTTACTCCAGTGAAACCAGGACCGGTTCCTCAACCGGCTTCGGCAGAGAAGCGTCCAGAAGACCCACGGACTCTCCAACAGCGGAGGTACTGGGACATTTACGGAATTATTCTTAACAAAAAATAAATCCCAGTCTGAAATGGAAGTCCATCTGGTTCTGAATAATTGTCCTTTGAATAGTATCTCTGGTTGAGGGTTTTTAGTGGACAGTCTTCCTGACTCACAATGTGTCATCTAGCTTCTTCACCTGTATCGTTAGTGCTCTGCCATTAACCAGTTTGTTTCTTGCTGAATTGACCAAAAAAAACAACTGAGGTCAGTTAATAAATTCCATAAAAAGGCATTTGAAACCAGGTGATATATTTTTATTAACCTAAAAATAAAACCTGTAGTCACACAACACTAGGGTAAGATAATGCTAGGCTACCAGCTACCTTTCCGATCCTTTACCAAAACAACAATAGTGTCTGGGACGGGTTTTTTCTGGATCTTAAGAGGCTTTGATGGTGGACAGGTCATTCGGGAGGGGCCATTGAAGTGCTGATCAGCAACGTCAGCACTTCACCTCACAGAATTTACACATTTTAAAAGCCCCTCTTTGTCTTGATAATTTTTAAGACAATATATTGAACTTCTACATATTTCTAAAAGGATCAGAATGGGAACGTTTTTAATATTCCAGTACATTTTTTCCTGTTTTCCTAGAAATGATCCCATCGAGCCCAGGTGTGTCACAGAAGACGTTGCTTTCACATTCCGTGTTTTAAATGTAGCTGTTGTCTGTAATTATGGTTGTAAAAAATGTCTTTCTATTGTCCGTCAGCGAAATGACATGTTACACTGTTTGGGAGATTTAACAGATGTCTGTGTCCTATGACATCATGGACACTTTATTCCTTTAGCTGATGGTCCCTATCCACAGCAATGTTTTCATAAAGAGATGGAGAAATGGACTACAGTTCGTCCTTGAAATATGCTGTTCAAAACAGCTGAATTGTCTTAAGTCATTTTAAAGTGTAATATATAGAAATATGAATGGATTGGTCAGGTGTTACTCATTACAAAGCAACCTGTCTAGTTGTCAGTGCCTATCCAGAGTAGCCTACCCCTACAGTAAGTTCAAAAGGCTACTCATGGAAATTAATCAGGCCTGAATGTTCACTGCCATCTCTGAGCAGGCGTGTTTTCTGTCTTAAACTCCCCATCTTATCATTTGACACACATGGCTAGGGATATGATTTGTACACAATACATAGGCTGATAAAGCTCGCAACTTGCCATCCTGTGTCAAAAAACATGGTTTTGGCCTATAAATATTTCTACTAGTAATTACTGTTATTACAAATAAGGCTGAGAGTGATTTGGAAAGCTATTGACAGCCCATGGAAGCCTAGGGCGAAGGTGCATTTCCACCTATCATTACGGATGCTGCTGGATATCAAAGCAATGTTTCATCACGCCAGATTTCTACTGATTCGCCTAAAATAAGCCGTTCATTGTTCCTTGTACCAAAGTTACCTTGTTCCCCAGAGGTACATAAAGAAATATTCCTTCAGTCTTCTTGGAAGGATGTCTCTCCCATGAACTTGAATAGAATACCCAAAGAAGGGAGTTGGGTGTCTTGTTTCTTTTTCTTTCTGCTAATGCTTCTCTGCTGTCCCTTGGCCAGCAGGGATGGGAGTTCGCCACCCGGAAATAATGGCAACGCCAGCGGCGGTACTTCGAACCCCAACGCTCCCTCAGCCCAGGCCAGCACTCCCGGCTCTTTCACTCCCTCGCTGGCTTCTCACTTCGATGAGAGCCTCATCAGGCACGTCCAGAACTGGCCCGCCGAGCATATCGAGAAGCAGGTAGGACCTCGACCACGAACCGCGACAGTAGCGCGACTGTTGTGTTGGTTGTCCACTTGAGTAACGGGTCGGCTTCTGTCTGGACCAGTACAATTCTCCTACACGTGGTGCCGCGTTGTGGGGATCTATGCACCGATGCTTCAGTTTAAAGTTGAAATCGAGAACAGAAGGACGGCAACAAGTGGCCTTCATATGATTGAACGCCTGCTGCATGCTAATGATCGCTGCATGTACAGTTAGCTGGCGGCGGGTAATGTAGCGGAACTACTCTGCAGCTGCGCGTCGTTCCACTAGATGAGTGGTGGTCCAACCTCCTCGGGGGACCAGCGGCTCCATTTATAGGTATCATCACGAACCATTGACTACGTTTCAGATGTACATTTAGCAGATGCTCTCATCCGGAGCGACTCCTTCAATCAGGTGAGCTGTTTCCGGGCCATAGCGAAACGCTGGGACGTCCGTGTGAAGAGGCGCTTGAGAGCTCCTTCCCAAGATGACGGCAGGCATCCTCGAGGCTCCTCTCGGGCGCATTTCATTTTCCGAGTTGATTTTAAAGGTAACGGGCCGTCCATGCCTGTCCACGGTGGTCACTGTTGTACCTCGTTGGTCAAGTGCGCTTCGATTCTCCTCTGGGTTGACAAAAAGGGTGTGGGGCGCCGTGAAGTAGCCCACGAGCCGACGGAACAGACGAGGAACCCCGAATCGCATTTATGGACCTTTGTTAGCTAGTGTTAATGTTGTCGCCAACGACGATGCGATGAACTGGCAAACAATGCTGGAGTGTGAGCAGGTAAGCCTCCTGGCATGGAGGAACCAGACAAGGCCGCTCCTCTTTGGCTGACATTGATGGCAGCTTATGGGGCTCCCTGAATGTAGTGGTAGGGGCTCTGACTAAACAGTACTGACAGACATATCTGATGGATGTGGGTTTTGTTGTTGGTTGAAAACAGCGATTTTTCACCTCAATCCTCAGGGTTGATGCGTACTTTGGTGTGCCCTCTAAGCCGTCTCTGCCTTTCTCTTTCAGGCGGCACGGTTACGCGAGGATGCCCACAACATGGGGAGTCTCTACATGTCTGAGATCTGCACTGAACTCAAAAACCTCCGGTCTTTAGTCCGAGTTTGTGAGATTCAGGCTACGCTGAGGGAACAAAGGTGAGCGAACGGCACATTGAAAAGCGTCAGTTGTCTAGAATTGCATGTTCATCTCACACGGTAAATTACCTTGTACTTAAAAAGGTAGCGTTTCCTCTCCCCCTTTCTCCCAGAATACTGTTCCTGCGACAGCAGAGCAAAGAACTGGACAAGTTGAAGAACCAGAACTCTTACATGGTCTGACAATCTGTGTGGGTGGGGACAAAGGACGGTGAACTGCTTTAGGCTGCGGTAGAAACCCCGCAACGCGGTCCTCAACTCCCCATGAGCCCTGGTCGGAAACACTCCCGTACCATCCAGAACGGCGAGCGAGGACACAGAGAGGCCTTCTGATGTCGTCCCGGGTTACGTCGTTTGACGTACTGTTGCCAAAGCCCCTGACAGTGTAGATTTCGTCTAGGCGTCCACAGTGTAAATTGTTCTTTGAAGTTGCGGGCTAACAGAATTCTGAGCCCCCCCTTGAGCTTTCCATGGACACCCAGACCGGGGGGTCCTGGAGACCATGTAGGTCGTACCCTTTTCCTCGACTGAGAAACTCAGCGGACACCTTTTGGGACCCTGAACTGTGCGCCGGTGTTAGTTGCTTTGGATGTTTTGGCTGAAATGTGCGTCATTTCCTCCACTGTGGCTAGAATGATGTTTCTACAGTCAACTGAGTACAGTAGACTCAGATTGGCTTAAGATGTACACATTGCAAACCGATTCCAGGAGGATTGGAACCACTTCGTGATAGACTTAAAGGAGCGCGTTGTGGGGAAGACTTCAACTGGCCCACAGGTACACAGCCGCTCCTGGAATTAGCGAACTTCCCGACTCATTCTGGACTCGTATAGTTACCATTCAGTAAGGAATCCAGTTGTTTGTTTTTTTTTGTTTTTTTTACTGTGAGCTGACAGATGCATAGCTGCTTGATGTGAATTGTCCTCCTCTCCCCTGCTGGATGGGAACCCTCTGTAGACCAACCCAAAATGACTGTCTCCTCTGTTGAGCCACGAGCATGCTCAAAGCATACTGCGATCTGAGTGACCTGGTAACACCCCAGTCACCCCAGTGTGTTTCTGCAGTGAAGGGCATCGTTCTTCTCCAAGACCTCTGAACACCCCACAGAACTGCCTCTGAATCAGAACACTCATTGGATTTCTACCTGCTTGTTTTTGCCCTCTGCGCTCAACTTTGACGTTCTGTTTCGTAAGCTTGTCATTACTGTTTTGTCCACAAATCTTGAGTCTGCAAAATAATTCATTCCATACCATTTGCATTTTCTTGCAAGGTTGTGAAAGGGTCTTTAGTTTCTCATGGTTATGTAGACCTAAATTATTGTTGCACATATTATTAATTGCGTCCGTGCGAAGATGTGGAGATGATCTCATTTTCCTGGAACTCACTTTTTTCTTGGCTATGCCAGTACAGCACTAGTTAAATGAACTCAGTTGTTAACATTTTACTACATTTGTTTTACCGAAGTTAAACTTTTTAGGCCTCAGTAAATAAAGTAACTATTTTACAATAAAACCTTCACAAGATGATACTGTTTCACTCTTCCACAAACGTAGCTCCTCCCTCCGGATCCCCTGATTGGTCAGTGACATACTGTAATTAGGAAGGCGTCGGCCAAAGCTTTGGTTTGCAGAACTGAAGTTATGAACGCACTTATCAAATAGTGGAGTAGAAGTTTTTGTGAGGTTGGGGGCGACCATAGCTTTGTATATTATTTCTTAAAAGTATATAAGAATAAAAGAAATTATTCTACCACAAGTCTTTCGCTTTCATTTGTGCCTGTAAGGTATCTGTCTTGTATTGCTGTTAGCTGCAGGGCAAGTTAACCATTTCAGTGTATAAAATGGAAGTCCCATACAGTGCAACCTGCTGACTACAACCCAACACAAAAACATACTGTATTTCATCAGATTTGTTTGTACCCATTGATTCTTAAATATAGTGTATTTCTCAACGGGCTAATACAACTGTCATTTGGGAACTATTATGATGTAGTCAATCATCAGGTCTTGTACCTGAAGCTGTTTGTTAATTTGACTGGTTTTATTTCCCCTGAGGATGAGCATGATTTGTAATTGTCTTGGCCCCTGTAGGTCGGTACACTGCCAATCACTGTGATGTATTCTGTAATATGACTTATTGCACAATGAAACTGGTAATGTCTGTCATACAAACAACTAGAGTGCAGGGCTCAACTGCTCCCTTCGTTGGGCACAAGGTGGCGATATTCAGTTGGTAATGTAAACAGCCGCCCAAGTTTCTTCTGTGGTTTATGTTTAACATGGGTCTCCTAGTCATTAGTAATATACAAAAAGCCAGCTACATGTGCTACACTCTGCAGTGTCGGTCCGCCCTCCAGGCTGTCCAACTTCTGTCCTGGGACTCTCCGGCTGCAGCAGCTCCTCCCCAGCCGCCTCCTGTTCAGCCGCCGCCTCCTTCGCTTGGGCCTCCACTTCGCCCTGAGGCAGCCTCTTGGCCCCGTCCGCCTGCTTTCACGCCTCCTGTTATGTAACCCCTTAATCTACAACCTTTCCAACTGACGGAACGGTAAACGATGATCGATCGGTATCACACGTTCGTGCTATTCTCCGATCTCTCGCTTTGACGCGGAGCCTAATGGTTCACGTGTCTGACCAGTACTTGAAAGGCTTCGATCGAAGCCCCCGCGCTGTCAAGGTAAACGCTGCTTCCATCCCTGAGCAAGGCAGTTAATCGCACCTTGGTTTGTAGCTGACTGACATTACCAAAGTGTTGACATATTCTAAGCTGGGATGAGACTATATGAATCAGCAGCTGTTGCCTGGTCGGCAAACAACATGCTTGTTTCCTGTTGACACAGCTGTTACAACCTGCAAGCTTCATCACCTGGATCTGGGCCATGATCTCAACTTAATGAACTTTTAACCATTGCGGTTGAAAGATGATTTAAGACCCCTTTTCCCCCAAATCAGCGGTAACACAACCGCAAGGAAAGCACTCCTTTGAAGTTGTGTGTAGTTGACAATTAAATTACTACGGTTGCTCTGTATCAATTTCAAACGTAATTCTTTTTTTATTTTTTATTACAGAAATCAAACAGATTTATTTTTTACCAGCAAGTACATTCTTATAGTGTACTGCCGATGGCATTCTATGAGTTTTGGGTTCAGCATGGTCCCAGCAGATGGTAACCCTCAACACGGCTGCATCTCGGTGTCCAGTTGACATGTGGCTAGTGTCCTTGGGGAACATCGGTACTGACTGGCTGTCATGCTATGTCTATATATAAATGTGTCCTACTTTATTTACGGGGACACAATCCAAATGTGTGCTTTACAGAGATGGCCTTCAGACTCGCCATTGCTAGCCGGGGGTGTCCGGACTTCCTAAAAGAAAATGCTACCATCGATCTGTCATCTTTATTACACACAGAACTATTCATTTTATTGCTAAATTCCAAATTCTTTTGAAATTTTCTAGTCATTCATGGCATTTTCTTAAAGATGGGTGGAGTTCTGTGTTTTGGTATCAGTACTTTAATTCTGGGGATTTCCAAGATCACATTGTCACCGTCTCTCCCCAGCAACAGTATGTCATACCGGTGAAACATATGATGAACCATGGTCAAGTATTATTAGTTGAACAATTTTGTTGCATTTTAGAATGTGTGCGATGAGGGATTGGTCCAGGTCTCTTGAGTGGAGACCAGATGCTCCTACAATTGGTGTTGGAGGGCCACTAGTGGGCAGTCTTACCTCTGGTCTAAAGAGAAAATCAAAATGCCCCAGTGCAGTGAGGACATTGCCCTGTCTTTAGGATTAGAAGTTTAGAGTTTGGAGGGATTACAGACGGCTATCAAGCAGTGTCAATGAGACATTATTGAAGAAGTATTGGGACCAGGCTTGGAATTTGGTCAAACTAGGGGCAAGTACATTTGGACTTCTGTATCACAAAAATATTTAGGGCACTGATTTGGAGCATTATTACATACATTATTTGATTTTCAATATATTCTGAATAATAACATGTTTTTCCACATACAGAGTTTAACTATCATGTTTTAATCCTTCAATTACATCTGCTCCCTCAATTGTTATAGATTCTGGAATCTGTTTCATTTCCGAAGTTTTAGTTGGGAGCGTTCACATGACGACAACAGGCTACTGACATGTAAGTAACGTTAAAGCTAGCTAGTCCAAAGGATAACATTACCTCAGTTACCTAAAAGTAAGCCGCTAAGTACCCTTTAACATCACAATCACTTGCGCTAATGAGTACGACCTAAATAAACACACAATAACTTATTTGTGCGTGGGGCAAGACATTTTTGTTTTCAACCACACACGCTCCCATGTCGAGTGATGTCAAAGCTAACTTTACTTTCCGTGAGATTTCAAAAAGCCTTCAGGTTTCTCCCACTCCGAGTTGAGGATTTTCGCACCTCCCGGTTTCTAATAAAAGCATCTTCCAAAACAGAGGTTTGATTCAGGTAAGCGCAAAAAAAATAAATCTAGCGATAACTAGCCAGCTTGCTAGTTATCGCTAACCGTTCTTGTGGTTGTTCTACAAACAAACTGCTAACCGACAGAGTTTGACAGTAGCAGGGGCACTAAGGCCATGGTGGCCGTAGGGCGTACAATGATTTTCGGGGGCATCACGGCCAGGGCGAAGGGCAGTTCCTACGCTGCTTGGGACGGTGGATCATTTTGTTTTGTTAACTAGCATTAAATCGATCGCTCGAGACGCCTCAATCCGATGTAGAAGGGGGACACATTTTCTACAGCCCCGCTCTGGACTTTCGCAAGTGTGAAAACAATTGTGTTGGAACTGTCCAAAGTTTATGTAATGCGGCACACATTGCCTGATTTATCGGTCACACGGAAAAATCTGTTCAGTCCCTCAATGAACAGTTCACCGGTAGTAACGGGTCGTAGCTCCGTGGAATCATATGCCCAGTTCCCAAGATGAGCTGGCCGCTACACCAAGTTTCAAACGCTTGGTTGTTACCCCACACATGAAACAAGGTAAAAAAAAACGTGTTTGATTCCTTCAACTAGCAGAGGGGTTGAGGAGGAACAGGGAGGAGATTCTCAGAGCTCCAGTACCTCGTCTTCGCCTGGACCAGTACGGTGCTGAGCAGCCGAAGTCATATGTCTTGGTGGCAGGGCTACCAGATAACATTGACGCCACATCACCAGTGGACTCAAGGACCACGTTTTTCTATCTGTAATTAGACTCGCCAAAGCCCATTTTTGACAGCACACATAAAAAATGGCCCCGTTATGTGGGAAACCGCTCCATCTGGCAACAGTGCTGGATGTTGGAAGAGTAACAGTTTGCAGATTCGGTTTCCCGATCGGTGGCAAATACTCCTGATTGAATCCATGTTAATTTCATGTTGTAATCCAATTTGGTGAACTCTGCGGGGGTGAAGACCTTTTGAGAGGCGCTGTGAGTTTTTTTTTGGAAGATTCGTATTGTTTGCCAAACAGGGGCGTGCCTGAACTTGGTCGTGGTATTTTGTGCCTCTAGATTCCATTATGTTTGTTTTACCCAATCAGTGTGAGATTCTTGGAAACCAAAATTTGAGAGCATTGTATTGAATCAGTATTGTCTCCAGACCGCATGGATGTGTTTACTTTTAGTGTTTAGTTTTAGATGCCCACAAGCCATATTATGCAAAAGATAAGGCCAAATGTTTAGTGAAAGCACTTTGTGACAACAACTGATTTAAAAAGGGCTGTATAAAATACATTTGATTGATTGAAATTTGAAAAGCTAAGCAGTCAATGGAAAATTAGAGCTACAAAATAATTGTAGAGTCTCTGGAACAAGGTGGTTTTGGTTTAGCTCTAGGACACACACAGGCTAATCTACAATGGTAAGGGTAAGCACAGTGCATTGTGGGAAAGTGGACAAAGAGGTTTACTATCTTTTGTATACAAACTCGTCATTGCAAAGATGCGGTCAAAACTCGGTCCTCGCAACTTTAGGTTCTTTGGTGAGTTCTCCCAGGAACGTTAGAAAACGTAATCGACTATAAACTATTCAGCAAACCAATATAATCTAGTCGATATTATTTGTGGTACAACAGTTGTTACACATGAAGTGTTCAGCAACGTAAACCATCAGTGTATTACAACGAAATACAGTTTAGCAATACCTTTGTAATGGAACATGAACCGACTCCCAGTGACCTCCCCCTGACTTCCCCACTGACCATGGCTTAGGGCCTCTGCCCAGTCTAATTCGGCTCATCCATACCTGCCACCACTGAACTGTCAATACTAGACAGATGCTTCTGTTGAGTCAGCGTACAGGTTCAAAGGTCATGCCTTCATCACCCTTAACCAACATAATGACAGGAAGCATAGATTTGAAAGAGTCCCTAGTTCTACTAATACTAGTCTTTCTGTGGTTAGTTATTCCAACTCCAACCAGCCTGGCTGATGAATCATCAAGATGCGTCCTCTCTCAGAATGTGCTTATGACTGACTGTTACGTAGCTGGTTTGTTCATGCCTATATGAGTATATTCTAAGACACAGATTGAATCAATTTCACTGTAAAATGAATCACAAATATAAGATTATATTTGGTACGAAAAACTACAAAAACAGTCATTAAACAACACTCATGGAGTTTTGTGCCTTGGACCTGTATGCTTTAACTGAAATGGCCAATATGGGTTAAATTTATCTTTCAGAAAAGTTTCTTTGTTAATGCTGCTCTTACCTGTTTCAAACTACAGAAATAATTTCAGAACCATCTGTGATGGTGGGAGTCCTCCTTCGAAGCCAGTTCCACTCCATTCTTTCATTGCAACAATCTAATCAGGGACTTATTTAAAACCGGGACACCAAGTGGGCACAATTAATGGTGAGGTAGAACAGAAAACCAGCAGGCTCCTGACCTCGTAGGGCATGAGTTGAAAACCCCTGCTCCAGAGGCTCTCTGAGATTTACAAGAAGTACGCTCATGAGAGGTGAATTAATCATTTCATACACCCCCAGAATAAATCATCCTAAAGACCCCCGGAACAGCCAAAAGGCAGTTCATTCATCAGGATTCCAGTATTTACCTCTTACAACTAGAAGAGCTGTTAACAGTTTTGTGTGTACAGTACCCTCCAAACTGATTGGCACTATGGGTAGAAATGAACAACAAAGGATGTGAAGTACCCACGTTGTATATCAGCTTGATCTTACACTCCATTTCACAGAGTGAAATTTGTTCAAAGAAATCAAGAAAATAAATATTTCATTTGAAAACACTTATCTTGTATATAGATTGTGAGCATTTGTTTACAGTGTAAAGTGGGTGTCTTTGTACTGCTACTTCTGAAGTTCCTTTCTGGGGAAAAAAGTAATTAATTCAGGAGCTCTCATATTTGACAACATATCTCATACACCATTCATATCACAATCTACTCTTGATGGGTAACGAACCGCGCCACATTGAAAAAATGCTCCCTCGTTGCCTGAATCTTTCATTTATTTCTAATCGTTTCCCAAACCAATCTAATTCCTGTGGCTTTGTGAGTTGAGAAGTTGGTCCGTAAACACGTTGATTGTTCATTTGTTACTGAAAAGTGAGTAGATAAAGTTTGACTTTCCTCTTTACAGCAAATTGCAACTCAGCAGAATTACTTGTGTAGCTCTTAGGATTTCGGATAGTTTTTCATCTTAATCTAAGTAAAGCCTAATTATAAAACCAGCGTTGTTTATGAATCTCTACAAGAGATTTAGAAATCCCTCAATGAAAAAGTCATGAGAATGATCCATAATTCATTTTCATTGTCCTCTGAGTAGACTGTGTAAGTGACAGTTTAATCATTTCATAATGGATTTATTCAAAGATTGTACTGTATTTGCTTACTATAGTTAAATATGACCCACATCAAATCACCACAGGGGAGTGCTCTCCACTAACATGAGAGTCAGGATTTCATAACCTAGAATACTCCCAAAGGAGTTAGACAGTTTCATAGGATCTAAGGTTGTACCCACGCAAAAAGATGCTAACCTTTGCTGTAATTCGCAATGGAGTGAGGTTAGTATTTACGAATCACCGATATTAACGATTTACATTTCTGTGTATGTAAAATTTTTCCAAAACATAATCTATTCTTATTATTCACAATAAAAGTGACTCCAAAATGACATTAAATCACAAAATGACAGGACAATCTTTACCGCTCCTGTTCGTTTTTGGCAAAACACACCCAAAACTATTTTGTAGTTTGGCAAGCTTGATTTTCAGTAGTAATTACATGTTGTAATTATGTTGCCACATACTGCACTTTTGTCCAGCTTCTTAAATATGTTTTATTGAATTGAGAGACTACATTCTATATTTTCATCTCACTTCACAAAATGTACTTTGAGATCTTAAGTGTCTTGATTGTGATAAAGTGCGACAGCACTTAAAGCCACCTGTGATAGCTTCAGATTACATGTGCATGTATAACAAATCATTTCATGAGTGAAAATTAAGCGATTTTCCACATGTACTAATTTGACTGGGGAAGAGGATTGCAGATGGATGCCAGCTCATTCAGCGTAGGTGTCCATGCCGTTCAGAGAAAACGATATTACACGTCCGGTTGATCGGTGTGGATAAACACATTTTCTAACCTTCTCAGTGAGGTCGTTAGATGCCACACGGTGTCTCATGTTAAACGTACGGTAATATGTTGCCAGGGGACCGAAGTGTCTACAAGCACGATTGAGCCTTAATGACATCACATCTATTCTTGATAGGACAAGCACATCACAGGAGACCTCTTTCCTAAGTGATTCTGTGATAATGAATGTTGTCAAGTCACATTGTACAGTAATTGCATATTAATGGCATAACCATGGAGTTACTGAGTACTGATTTTGCAATTACACAAGATGAAAGTGTTTTGTTCCCTTTACAAAGCAATACTACATAGGTGTAAGGACAACTTAATGTGAAGTCAGAACGGAATTAACAAAAAGCAATAGCTGTCTTTTTTGTTGTTGCCCTAAATACCCTTGAACTGTTATGGTTGTTTAAACGAGAAGTCCCCAAAGATTAAATATCTTAACAGCAATGTGCAAACACATTATGTCATAACATTATGAGCGATGAAACCATGTCTGTTTTCATTAACTGTGGGTGTAAAACTGTGGAGGATTTATATGCCTTGCCTCGGGGCGTAAGTATGTGTGGAAGTCCTTTAGGAAACCCTGAGACAACAACATTCCAGAGAGGTTGAAGAATTTGAAAATGCCATGACAGTGTGCCCTTCAGTCAGAACGTAAATGTTAATGGCCAGCAACTAATGAGGGACATTTTTGTGAGCTAAGAACAGGAACAAGTGAAGGATCATCAACAACGGATTATGGGTCCTCAGGAAAACAATGCCCGAGGTGGAAGATGTGATCCACGACGTGTTAGCAGAGTTACGTCAACTTCCAGAGAACGCATGAAATCCTGCGTTGACGATCCCTTTTATATCACAACCATAATACATCACACAATGAAACATGTTTTATCTCCGATACGCCCATTAGGCCTTAGAAGAACAATCAACATTTACATATAATGTGCGTCGGAGGACTGGAATTGAGGAAAGCTGTTCTGGGACTTATAAAGATTGTCCTTTACATTTGGAATTTGCTGGTAAACAATGAAATACATTATTTTAATGGTACTGGACCAGAGATTTTGGAAAGGTCCCCCAAGTCTCTTTAACCAGGATCTTGGCTACCATTTTCTGAACATTTGTCCTGGACAACCTTGAGCACCATGACTTCGCCAGTCGTTTCAGTTTCCTCCGGATGTTACAGAGCCTTTCTCCTCCACCACCCCGCTGTTACTCATCACCAGACAGTTGCAAAGTCTGAGCAAGTTACCACAACAAAAATATGTCTCATCAAGTATATTTATCTTGTTCCATTGGCAGGTTATTTAACTTATTTCAAGTAAATATCTCCCCCAATATAGTCAAGTTTTCCTATTTTTTTCTATATGTTTTTGGCAGTGTAGACAGGGAATTGATATTTAGACTAGATGGAAGAATACCACTTACTGGCCCTCCAACACCATTTCCTACAGTGTCTGGCTTCCCATCCAGGACCGATGATTAACATTCCTGTTTTTATAGTCCAGTCCTACGTTCACTGCCGGGCCGTATTGGTTCTGATGAACAATTCCCTTCTTTCTAACACAACACTTAAATTCATGTACCTTACCACTGAAAGCTCTTATTAATTAAATGAATGGCAAAAATACAGCTTCGTTAAAGGACGTCTGTGAAAATCTACTCCGATAAAGTGAATGGCAGATTTTTCTTCTGAAAGGGAACCACTGAGTGTCTGATTGACTGGCATCCTGTGGGCTGATTGCTGTCTTCTAATGTGAGGAGGTCTACAGAGGAGCTTGGTGTTATGTCATGTGGAGACTCATTTTAACTCACAAAGCCACCAGACAAGCCACAATTCATCCCAATGAAATCCCACTGGGGGTCCTCTCAAAACGCTTGTTCCATGTTCAATGTCGGAGATCAAGTAAAAGCCACCACAACTTGCAAGACAGAGTCAGTTGATATTCTTGCGAAACCCATCCTTAAAATACCGTCTTGGTCTGGATCCAAAACCGGTTACACTGACGCTTGTGAGTTATTGAGGCTGCTGTGGTCGAGGTTGAACGGAGGCTGAAGTATGAACCTGGTTTTACGATTTGTCACATTAAAGGATGATAAGTAACATTTTATATTTGACTAATGAAAAATGTCGCCAGCAATAAAATAAAGATATTAACTAACAATGTTTTCTAATGATATTTCCTAATGATAATTCCTAACAATATTTACTAAAAGCTAATCATTCTGCACGCCATGGTGATATAAAATGGACACGCTGACCAAATTTGAAAGTCACTAAAAGAATGGCTTGGAAAGTACTGCCCTTCTGAGACCTAATCTAGGTAAAAACCTAATTCCAATTGAACCAAATGTCTCTAAATGAAAGGAGGCAATCAAGCTTAGTACAACTACACCCACCGCATCTGTGATTTCAAATGAGTCCCACCATGTTCAAGGAACTTAAATTAAGTTTGCACCGTTAAAATCGTCTCTTTTCTAGACTGAATTAAGTATCGCCCTCACTCAGTTTCCGATCGTCTTAGAGGAGAACGCGGAAGTAAGGGAATGAGACAACACTGGTTCCAGACATTTACTTCTCAAACGGTATCTGCTGCTCATCTTCTCCCCACCACTTTATCACTGTCTGGACAGAATGTGGCAGAAACGACACTGCAGAAACGACACTACAGAAACGACTCTGCAGAAACGACACTGTGCAACTAGGAATAAAAGGAATTGCTTCCCCATATAAATTTTTCCCATGATCTATTTTGGAGCAAACATCAAAATTGATATTGTCACCAGAACAAAGCAATAGTGTAAATTGCATTGTAAATCTGGAAGGCCACCCACGCTTGGCTTTAATTTTATGTACATCTCAGAAGGGTAACGATCGATTGGGGGATTTCAACCTAAGCCTGGATAGGTATTAGCATGGTATGTGTGTAAAAAGACAAAGAATTGTCAAAGGTTGTCGCCAACGTGTAGCCAGGTCTTTTGGTCCCAACACAACATAGATGCAGAAAATACGAAGCTGAGTTTTATGGACAGACGCACACTTCCCTGTCCTTTGCAATGGGTAAGAGTCTGAAACCAAGGGGACTGAGTTCAAGATGGCGGCAATTCATATTCAATGTAATCTGCTCACTGTTGCATCCGCAGATTCATGGGCGCTGCCATATTGACTAGTTCAACATTTAGTGCACGTGCAGCGACATGCACTACCGCTGGAGTCCAGCCGACCCCAGCGTGAACCGGCAAGAGCCGGCTTGAACCGGTGTGACCTGGCGTGAGCCCTGACAAGGTAACGTTTCTTTAACAGCTAAAACATGTTTTACTTTCCATTGTCACTTATGTACAATTGGTGTCTGTGTAAAAATAGTCAATGAGTTTTTTTAGTTCACAGGTGGCTGCACCGACCTGGCTAGATACTGATTCATGGGGAGCAAATAACTGCCAAAAGACCTGCGTAACAAGGTAATGGAACTTTATATAGATCTACTACAGTCATTTATTGTTTTAGAAATGTTTCAAAAGCTGGACTACTTTCTATACAGCACACATAGGAAATAAGCATGGTAAATCAGCAGGTATTTATTTTATAACTGATGTGGTTAGTAGGCTACTCTATTGCACGTTATCCTTAGAAAATTCATATGTCCAACACCAAATCATAACACAAATCCATAAAACAACTTACTTGATCTGTTGCCAGATTTGATTGACTCTAAACCGAACAATCATCCACAGACTCCAGAAAAAAACGCATGAACCTATACAACCCTATCTGTAAATCGACCCGCCCAAACCCATTTTGGTTCACACACTGTCATTACAAATAGCCCAATTGTTCAGGAATCTATCTGGCAAAACTGTCTATCCGAATCTACTGTCACAACATTGCAATGTACAGAAGAGCCGTGGGTGATTTTCAATTTTTCCTTCTGTGTGTGAATGTGACTGAAACTCGTTCATGTTGCAGAACAAACCTTTCATACATTAGTCTGTGAGTGATGGATAATCTCCATGGAGATTTCAAAGAGTATGTTTTCACCAAATAAATATCAAAACCTGTCACTTTGGGAATAAAAAAAAAAGCCTTCTCTACAGAGCTTTGAATTGGAAATGTATTTTTCCCTCGATACGCCATTGTTTGCTGTTCCCAGTGTGACCACCAAGCCCATGAATACGTGCCATCTGACCGTAACCCTGGCGAGTTGCTGGAAAGTGGAAATGCGTAATTGCCACTGTGTGATCGGGAGGGGAGAAAAATGATGGAAATTTTAAGAAAGACAGCAAGTCTAGAAGTAGGCCTTTCTCTGTATGGCCCCATTAGAAGGAATTCTCTCCTTTTTTCCTTCACCCAAGATTGGGACATGACACTGAGACAGGTGTCTGAATCAACCTGCTGGGTATAAATACCAGAACCAACTGGGATAGCCTTCCGTAAAGTAGCACATTTGGCTAGGCCTCTTTTAACCACATATCCTACAGAGACAGTCTGTAGCTGTCTATTAGGTATTCAGTGCACTGGTGTCTGTTCTGCCCCACACGAAATAGCACGGCAACCCTAACCCACTGTTCTCACTTGTGGGACATTAATTAAGACCGGGGAATGTAGTACAGCCCATGCATAGTTTGCCTGGCACAGAGGCGCACTCACAGGCCCACTCCTTCAGCTGCGTATTCCAGTCATGTTAGCGCTGTTGTTTTAAGACTCTGCGGGCTTCTAGTAGATTACGGTGAAGGAACGTGAGGAACGTGGTGAATTTTTCTCGTTGTTCCGGCACCAGTGGTAATTTTATAGGCAAATGCTCAAATTGCTCTCTACTTTCGCACAATTTATGTCAGAATACTAAAGGAAATATGTGGTGGCTATCGAATAGGCTTTTAAATTTGAAATTTAGCCGACACTGTCTTTTGAAGCAATTTCCAGTTAATGCATTCAGCAATTAGGAGCAAAGGAAGGTTTTGGTGGTGGTGATGGTGGGGGGGGTGGTGGTATAGACACCTGACCTGCTTAATCTTTAATTCCCTTGGGCTCTGGTGACTGTTGCCTATAGAATGTGTTGACGTGAGATCAGTTCAGCTCATGTCACATGGTGGGTAAGTCAAGAATAGATATCGGAAAAGCTGACTCTGACCTTAGCTTGGGGCAACTAATGCCTGTAGGTAAAGGGTGTTGTCTCACCAAGGATGGTTTTCACCAGCCCTGTGTAATGGGGCCTGTGTAATAGGTTGCCTGGTGATCACATGACTACTGTGGGTCACATGACTACTGTGGGTTGTAGCTGACGAACTGCCAATTCTTAGTGGTGCGTGAAAACGACAATGTTGTCAGTGACAGCGTCGTGAGAAAGATTTCTGCCCAATTTACCAGGGTTAATTATAGAGAAAAAAAATCCATGGATATTTAACAAGGTTGAAGGAGAGCTGTTGGTTTCCGATGCTGTCTTTAAGATCCAGCTGAGCCAAGCCGAAAAAGCCGGGCTTCATTAATGATTTGTGTAATTGCGCCATGTCACCTATAAACCCTTTATTCACAATTCTTCATGCTGGAATTGTAGCAATGATTATTACCATACATCCGTCGCTGTTGCTTACAGAACACATTCATCTTAATTTGTTCATTCCTGCTTTTTTTACAGAACCGTAGAGAGAAAAGCTGACTGGAAGAATAGTCTTTCTGCTTGCCTTGCTGGATGGGACTAATGGCAAAAGCTAAGGCCAGGCAAAAAAATATGTATTAATTAAAGTGGAGGAATCCAACCTTCCACTTTACTCATTGTTTTCAAGTTCTAATTACAACTGAGTAAAGCTGCACGTTCAATAAACAATTGTTTCTCGATGGCACCTTGAATCTGACCACAACAAGCGTGCACCACTGTGCTCGGTCACTTATCTATTGATGAAGTCCTTCGACTACCCAGTTTCACCTTCGCCTACCCCCCCCCCCGCCACACACACACACACACACACACACACGCACACCTTCTGTTACTTTGTTCTCCGTGGTGACAATCGGCAGGGAAGGCTGAGTGCATTCTAACTAATGAGATGTGACCTAGCATGTGGCACTGATGGATCGTGTCGGCCGCGGCAGTGGTCTCCGGATTACCACGGTGTGGTCGGGAAAGGGGCAGCACAGCCGATTGGCTCTCCACGGACATGTACCTGGCAACGGTCCAGTCTCCGCTATCTGCCTCAAACAGTGGGGTGAAAAGGGCGTTAGTATGTTACGCGCGGCGGAGAACCGCGAATGTAGCCCGCGGAAGAGTGTGGGAGACGATAAACCGCAGCCGATTCATAGCCGTTTGTATTCAAATCTATGTCCTGTGAAATTCACCGTTTATATCAGCCGAGTCCGGATGAGGGAAGTGTGGACGTAATGGAGGCTGTGGTAGAAAAGGTGAAATCATAATGTTCATTGGCCTATTCATAAGACCAACATTAAATTAAATGTGTTTTGATGCAGCACTGCCATGATCCTACAGACAACACAGACGTCATTCAAACAGAAAGCATTCGGTAATTTCTACCAAGACCAAGACTAGGCAAGATTTACTCCCAGTTAGTGCAGCTGTTTACCCCTCCGAACAGTTCAATACTTTTTTAGTCTTAACTGGCTCTCTCTTCATAACTGTAATCTGATGTGAGACTTTTCCACTGGTAATATTGCGGTGTGTACTAGAGACAGGTTATAAGTGGCATCCTCTGTGAAGCAGGGTGTTTGTTTACCGAAACAGTGGGTGAGTGAGAGATGGGGGGTGGGGGGATGGGGGGGCTAGAGGAACCGCATGGAGCTTGAAAGCTGCACCAGCCATCAAGCTAAACACTCCTGACTCTGAGTGGAATCTTTTGGTCGCTGCCAAAGATTTGTGACGCAAATAACCTCTCTTTGTCTTTTTCACTGTGTTTTTAATCTCAGTTTGCCCATAACATGAATCTCTAATTTAGCTCAAAAGTCTTAATTGGACTAGCACTGCCCACTCAGAAAGCTTTTATTGCCCCCCACTTCCTGCAGCAGAGTGTGTCTTAATAAACAGCACAACACAAAATGTCTGAATTGTATTGTAGTGGAAGAGGGTACAGCCAGTGTTTGTGGGTGTCGGTAATTCTTTTTAGAGCATTGGCAGAACTTTACTGCTTCCAGGATGTTTTTTAAGACAATTAACCAAGCACTGCGACACATAATGCTTTGTGAGTTCCACACTGAACTGCCCCAGTAAGCACCATTATTCGAATTGATGAATTGTTGTGCAACCTGGTTCAGCACTCTGAAACAAAGAAACTGGTCACCCCAAATCTAATGCAGAGATATTTAAACTAATGTCAGGTCAACTTAAAGCACAGGATGAAGCACTTGCCACACAGCGATCAGGTCTGCAAGGTTCTGATCTGAAACGCAGTGTTTTTCCGCCCCGCTAAAACCAAACAAGTCCACTACAAGGGAGTAGCACGCATTCTGTTCTGATTGGGTTACAGTTCTACGCTTTGCAAACTGGTACAAATGAGTCTAATGACAGATTAATATTTAATGCACGTTTGTCTTCCTCCGTTATTCTTTCTTAAGAATATCCTTTTCTTACACTCTGGGTTGCCGTCACCTCAGATTCTCAATCAACATGCGCTGTTTGTGTCTAAAACCACAAACCAACCATGTGAATACCTCAGAACGATACTCGTTCTGTCTCCTCACCGCGTTCTAGGTCTAGGAGGTGATATGAATATAGATCGGATAAAAACCATTCCGTGAATAACGAATAAGGTAAGGAGGAAGACAGATTCATTTTAAGTCGCGGAATGGAGGTCGTCCGCCCACACACATTTTCCGATAACAAAGACTGGGGAAACAAGTGCTTCGTCAACGTGGGTTCTGGAAATACACAAAGGGACAAAGTAGCCTGAAAATCCTCACGAAGGCTGTACCTCTAACAGTATTTCCTTCGGATGAATGTGATCAGCACGTTGATCAGGGTCACTGAACGGTTTCTACATGTTTGATGGGCACCATGAAGCCCTCTATCATGAATCTGCTGCATCAGTAAATAATTGTTACGTATTTTTCAATGGATTCTCCATTTTATGGAAATTAAATTTATCAGTCAATTGATGGGATACTTACCAGAGGACCTTGGGGCTTCGAAGGGTCGTGTGTCATGGCCTTGTCATGCAATGGGGAATTTGCAGTTCAATGTGATCGTTGATCATAGCTTTTAGACTGATCACAAATTGAAACCTCAAGAGATTTAGTGCTTATATAACTTGCTGGAATATTTCCCATACTGTACCTTTAACCCGTAAATTATATTGTTTTTGAAGAATTGCGGCCTTTCTATTTTCATATATTCTATGCACTGAATGTAATCAGATCTTCAACCAAAACATAATATTCGATACAACGAATTTAAGCAGACAAATCCCATAAAATATGATTTTTGGATGTGTTGAGAATTTTGAGATTTATTATACTTTACTACCTACCGGTATAAGACATAATGGAAGATCCCATTGTGTCCCTGTGTGCAGTTCGTAGAAAGTTTTGGTGTATCATGTCATTAGCATAGCATATCATTAGCTTAGCTTAAATATTAACCAGCTCATCTCAAAAGCAGGTTCCATCTGTTTGTTTAACTCTAGGTAAGTAGAAAAATGCACCATATCTCAAAATCCAGAAGTTTCCCTTAAAGGATAGCGGCAAGCCTCTCCTAGTTATCTGAAACAACGCTTTCTGTTTTTGTCCACACTGCTCTTGGGTCAAACAGCCCATCTCAGCCACCCAAATGTGCTGCTAGACCGCGATGAGCACAGTGAATCTTTCACACTATCTAGGAAATGCTGGCCTGTTGTCATTGCCCGCTGGACTTCCAAGGACAATCATTTCATACAGTTGATACAAATATTTATGCAAATTTCCAGGTTGGGGCATAGGTCAATCCCATGCATGAAGCACTGCCTTTTGAAGCTTGATAACTGACGCAAATGGTCGAGTGTTCAGGAAAGATTATACAGAAAGAAAATGCAGAGCTTTAAACTAGCCTATTTCAAATAATGTACTCTATATTATACAAACAAAACAATAAACAGCTCCAGAAAAAATCAGGAGTCCACTGCAACTTTTTCTTTCCTTTCCAAAAAAGTCGAAAAAGTTTTGAGTGAGGAACAGAAGGATTCAAATTAAGAAACCACTGTATTTCACTCCAAACTTCCCTTATCAACTTTTTTGGAAAGGAAAGATAAAGGTGCTGTGTGTATGTGTATATGTGTATATATATATATATATATTAGTGTGTGCCCTGTGTTATCTAGGGTAGAAGGGCAAGTCATTTGCATTTGAATCTTGCTGCCAGCGCTGTTTCCACTCCCCCCGTTTCTCCTTTCATCCAGTAGCGGAGAACGAGGTGAGGAAGTCATTGTTTAGTCTGGGCCTTTACAAACCAGCTTCTCTCGATGATCTGGAAACCTCATTTCTCAGCCCCTATCACTCACTATTTAAACCTCATTATATACATCCTCTATTACCTACATGTTAAACCTCATTACATAGATCCCCTATTACCTACATGTTAAACCTCATTACATAGATCCCCTATTACCTACATGTTAAACCTCATTACATACAGCCCCTATTACCAACATGTTAAACCTCATTACATAAATCTCCTCTTACCTACATGTTAAACCTAATTATATAAATCCCCTATCACCTACATGTTTAACCTCATTACATAAATCTCATGTTACCGACATGTTAAACATTAAAATCCCCTATTACCTGCATGTTAAACTCATGATTACATAAATCCCCTATTATCAATTTATTTATTGTTTATGGTTTGATTGATTACATAACTTTGTATACCATCTTTGTTCAGCTTTTGTTGATTTTAAATGGGCTTAATAAATGCATTTACTTGACTATTACCTACATATTAAACCTTATTACAAAATTCCCCTGTTACCCAAATTTTAAACCTCATTACATACATCCCCTATTACCTACATGTTATACCTCATTACATGAATCCACTATCACCTACATGTTAAACCCCATTACATAAATATATGACTCTGGGCACTAAAATCCCCATTTATTTTGGTTGACATTCATTTCGGTGTCAGGAAGTGTGAACTTATGAAGGAATGAAATGTTATTGAAAGAGAAGGATTTAAACTGCACATATAAATTATATGGAAAGCTTGTGAACCACAAAAAACTGTGTTTGTGCATTCTACAGCTAGCATGCTAAGCATATAGCGACATTCAGCCATCACTGTACTTTAGCAATGCTTTAAGATTTATTTGCAAGACTGTACCTCTTTCTAGATATCCATATTCTCACAGGTTTTCACTCAGTGCTTGACTGTAATAGGTAGGTGCCTGTATTGATTTTGGGTGACGCTACTGTTTGTATTTTCAGGCAGGAGCTGCACAATATTTTTATAGCTAATATTCTGTAAGAGGAACAACACCCCAAGAGGTAAATCATTTGAGATTTACGTATTCTTCTCTGGTGAAGTCAGGCACAGTTTTCACTCCACATTTACAGTACAGACTTAGATTACATCACAGTACAGTTATAGATCACTTTAAATTCAGTACATTCCTAGACACCCAGAATTTTTTTTCCCGACTACACTGGTGTACAAGTCTGGTCTACAGTACAAGTCTTCTTAACTAGGGCTGTCACAATATCACATTTTCTACATGATTATCGTGGCCAAAATAATTCACAGTAACGATATTATCGCGGTAACGATAGAAAATTTGAAGAGAAATAATGCTATCAGTCCAATTCATGTGTGTTTTTCCCAAAATGTTGGCAAATGAATATACTCAAAATATGAATGTTTGGAGGTGGAGAGTCTGTAACTATAACTGTAAAAATAAAAATAATTAAGCATACAAATTACCTTAATGGATAGTGAAAAGTCAACCAGATGAACTGATAAACAAAAGGCCTTTCCCCGAGAGTTTTTGTAAAAATACAAAACATTTTCGCCCACTGAATAGGCCACAAAAAGGCATTATTTCAAACGCTCTCATTCATGACTCCTGTCATGGACCCTTTTACATGGTACTGTACCACCATGGGCCTTGTTGGGGGGAAAAGCTCTTATATGAACATACCTGGGTAATGAATAAATGACCACACGGTTCTGTGTGAAACTGCAGCTAACCTAATTCAGGAATGTCGTGTGCGGCCCAGGATGTCTGGAGATCCATTTGGGTTTTACCCCTAAACCTCTCCTTAGCCCGTCTCCTTAGCCCCGAAAGATTTTCATTTCAACCCTAAGTTGTCATGCCTGATTAGTCGACTAATCACCGACACTTTCGCTAATTGAATGTTGCGAAACAGTATAACTACAAGAGGTGAATATTTTTTCTAACCATCTTGTCTTGATATGTCTCAGAGGAAGCCGTTTCAAGGACTACATGTCCAATTATTTTCATAGCCCTGACTGATCTTCTGGACTGTCAGCTGCTCCTGAAAAAGCCTACAGAAAAGCACATGCACATAACCCTGTGAGGAAATGTGCTTCAAATATCACTTACAAAAAAAAGACTGCTGTTTTGAAACTGAAGTAAATGCAAAGCAACCGCAGTCATTTGAGATATTTTTTACTCAGCTATTGCAGAACGTACATTTATAATTGCAGTATGAATGCGGTTATACTGCAAAATAACAGCAGTGAAAAAGAATAATGTGTGTAGGCAATCAAATGACCAGATATTTGTTTTCCAAGCGCTATATCACAGGGTTGTCCCAGTAATAATGTTTAGAATATTAGTTAGGATTGATGCTCAACTGAACGTTCTTAATATGTGGCCTAACGCTACTGTTGTTTGACATTTCTAAAGAGAAAAAAGTTGCAATGAATATTAGCTAGCTAAGACTGAAGGAGAGAGCCAAAGCCTTGAAAAGCATGCTCAACTGGACTCAGAACTGGACCCAGATGATTGAATTGTCATTTTTTTCTACACACTTCCCTCTTGCTATGACTCTGGCACATGTTAATCTTTGTCTCATCTCTCCATACCCCCCAAAAGTTAATGGTTGCACTGAGATTGTTTAGGGTAAGATTGTTTGCCCATAACCCTGACCCTGACCCTGATCCTAACCCTAACCCTAACCTTGACATATGAGAGGTATCTAAGTCAAAAAAAATTATGCTTTAATTCCTGAGACCAGTCATCCATGTAGAATCCTTCCAGATCCTTCCGAGGTTTTGGCTTCTTCTCAGCTGACCCCACTGCATCCAGCAACACTCTGAGGCGTCCGCAGGGTCCTAATGCCTGGTTCGGATTCACAGCTACACTGCATTAAATTAGCCTTTGAAATGGTTTTCGTATTAAATATAAAATCGTCCGAGCCAGGCCACATTCCTGTTTTAAAAAACGTTTTATTTGATCTTCTGGTAATTGTTCTGCAGCCAGGAACGCGTAGGGAACCCCACATGCTGCTCAAGAGACGTTTTGGGCTTCACTTCAATCGGTGTAGAATAAAAAAAATATTCTTAAAATAAAAAATCTGAATGTGGGCAAGTACTTTTTTGCATTTACTAAAGGAAGTGCTTTTAAACCTTGATAACAGTAAATAGAATAAATTATGTTTCAGTTTTAACCTTTACCAGGACCGCAGCCACATGGTGTGTCAACATGGAGGCCAAAACTGAGTCAACACACTGGATGGTACTGATAAAACTCGACACCCAGGCAAGGGAAGTCATATTACATTGTTGAACGATTGTCTTCAGGGCAACACTAGAAATGATATCCTGGTCTCAGTGGATTCCCCTGAATTAATTAAGCTTGAAGAAATATTTTCCTCTGAGTAAAGCTGAAATATTTTGTCCAGGAGTTGAAATGCTCAGCATGGCGTACCCCTGATGCCATGGGCCTTCTAATAAGGCAGGTAAAATTGCCTCAACCCCGCCCTGGCCTTTTCGTGCTCTAGTGACCTCTTTTAGTAGGTTGGTTGCAAGCTCATCGGATATTGTTGGCTAATGCTTTCTCCCATGACTTTAGAGGACGGAGAGGTTAGATGTTTAATTTTCCCAAAACTGTTGTGAATCTGTTGCTACTAATTTAAGTCATGATTGTAAATTGAATAACAAAAAGGAAAAGGAAAAATGGGGTTACGGGATGAGACAAAAAAACAAACATTTTTCTTAACCGCTCATTGCCCAGTAGACTACATATGCTATGTCATTGTAAATGTAACACATTGCCTTCTGTGCCCAGTAGACTATATATGCTATGTTAATGTAAATGTCACCCTTTGCGTTATATCGGTGTGAAGGGTTGAATGTTGTTTTTGCAGTAGGGCACTTTAGAGTAGGCTTTCCCTAGCTGAAATATCCAAATCCATAGCCAATAGGAACTCACCAGTTCTTGTTAAAATCTGCCCCCTGCCTGCTTGTTTGCTACTATTATTATGCATTTGACATATCCTTGGCTGGTTCTGTAATCTTTGACATCTCTGACAGAGGACAGTTTTATTTGGCCTGCTGATTGGCATTTAGCTGTGATTTCACATGTGAAATGGCAGAATAAAAAGACATTTGTGCCAGTAGTTGAGGGTTGGAGAAGGAGTGTCTTATTCCAGAAGGTAGATAAAAATAGGATTAATGGCCATTCTGTCTCACCTAATCGCCACTTCTCTTTGGTACATTAGTAAAATTAGGCATGAAAAAAGTGATTACTTTTATTTTTTATTCTTTGTTCATTTTATAGCTCCCAGTTTGATTGGGTGTATGATTTTGTTCAATTTACCAGATTTAAACTGAATAAAGCCAACACATTGAGATCCCTAGTGTCCCTCTGACATGTGGTGTTAGTAAATGGTTGATAGGTTATTCCTGTCTGTGTGCTAGGGATCAGTATCTTGCTGTAAGATCCACTTTAGTCAAAATGCTTCATATTAGTCACTTTTCCTCTGACACTTGGAAGTCTTTCAGTGCCAGACACAATGGTGTGGGACGCCATAGAGCTCTTTTTTTCATCCCATCTGTCCCTAGAACCTGGTTTTGATTCACATGAGCAGCACATGTTAGTTAGTCAACGACAACGGTTTCTTCATTGAATGCTATTGATTGAAAAAAAAAAAATTCTGGCAAACTTACAAACCGCCCGTCATTGTAATCAACAAAACAATTCTAATTATGGTAAAATAAAATAATTTAATATGAAATCTCAGCAAACCCATGTTTCAACAGGTTCTGTCATTCTCTAACTGTAGCTCTTGGTACACTTTGCCAACCGAATCGTCTTCCTCAATAGGAACTAGAGACTTGTGCATCCTCTGGCATGCAAGTTTACCACTCTTCACTGGGTTTTAAACTTCCCAGTTATTGCCAAAAATATTTCATTTTGTTTATAACGTGCTGATTCAGTGCCCTATAAACTGATATCAGTGCCTGATTTACGAAGGCCAATAGGGTTTAGGAATTGCAACGATTTCCATAAAGTCCCCATATTTCAGGGGCACAAATGTACAGTCGGGAGAACAAGTATTTGATACACTGCTGATTTTGTAGGTTTTCCTACTTGCAAAGCGTGTAGAGGTTTGTAATTTTTATAATAGATACACTTCAACTGTGAGAGAGAGAATCTAAAACAAAAATATGATTTTTAAGTAATTAATTTGCATTTTATCCGTAAAGTGAAGTGCCATCCAATCAACTTTGCTGAATTTGGCTGAATCTGTGTAGACAATATATCCCTACACATTTCAGAATTCATCTGGCTGCTTCTGTCTTCTGTCACATCCTCAATAAATACTAGTGACCCAGTGCCATTGCAAGTTATGGATACCCATGCCATCACACTGCCTCCACCGTGTTTTGCAGCTGATGGGGTCTGCTTCACATCATGAGGCATTTCAAGCCTTCTCCATACTTTTTTCTACACATAGTTCTGGTACAGGTTGATCTTAGTTTCATCTGTACAAGGAATGCTGTTGCAGAATTGGGCTGGACTTTTTTAGATCGTTTTTTGCTCAACTGGCTAAACCATTAAGGGTATCTGTCCTTGGTTCCTTAGGAATGTGAGTGTTGGGGGACGGTAGGGGCAGTTGTCCGTTTAGGTAAACACAACAGTGAACATTTATGGCAGGAAGGATAAGATGGGGGGACAACCCTCCCACCTATGTGACCTAAGATGGATGGGTGGCATCTTGCCACACCCCTTTTAACTATAATAAATATGAGCTGTTCATGTAATTTACTTTAGAGGCTCCTCGAATGATTATTCTGTAAGCATTTGACGCGTCTCTCTATTTGCAAATAAACTGCTATTTGTGCCAAGATAATTTTGTCTCTGTCTTACTCCTTTGAGTGTCTATTGATGAAATTTCCTTTACACTACATATTAAAGAGCTGTGATTCATAAACCCTACCTCAAATTTGGATGTGAATACCCTCAAATTCACCATGAGAGACTGCAGTTAAAGCCCATCATTTAACTGTAATTTGAATATATTTTGGCAAACAGCCAAAACAACAAAACATGTGTCAGTGTCCAATTAGTTCTGGACCTGACTATACATCTTCTGTTTTATCCAGTTGTGTCTGAGGCCTTTGCAACAACTGGCATCGGATTTGGGACACCTAGAGATCACAGCTGGTCTTTCTCATAAGCATCCACAGCAGGCCATTCTGCTGTCGGTTCCATTCATCTGGTTAAATGCGTGTGATTGTACCTTCAGTCACTCTACAACCTAACTCAGCTTTGTGAGCACTCAAGCCTTATGATGCACATATCCCATGGGGCTTTACAAGCCACTCATCAGCTAGCAGCGCAGTCAAGCCGTGCATTTACTTTGTGGTGGTAGTTTTCTTGAAATTATATCAGGATCTCTGCCACAACCCTGGTTCTCAAATAGCCAGGCCTGCTTAGGTAGAAAGGTGTGTGATTGATTAAACGTTGTTTCAGCTGAAACAACACGGTTGTCTTTCGGGGTTTAGGCAAACCAATGCTCCCATGGCAACAGATGCGTAAATCTTGGAAAACTGTCTCCACCTGACACTTCTGTTCTCCTCAACAAACGTATCTTGGCCCAGCATCAAACCGAGTGCAACAGCCTCCATTTCACACAAAAAGCCCAGCCATTTAACATGCTCTTGTTCACTGTTAGGCTGACGTTTACCTGGAAATGTGATATTTAGATATATAGCAAACAAAAAAGACAGGGTAAACAATTATCAGGGTTATGGGTGCACTAGTATACAGTCCAGAAAACAAGGGATCAACTCAGTTGTTGATACACAGGTCACCAAAACGGGAGACCAACACAGGGGTCCAACACCGTGGTTGAACACAGGATCAAATGGTTGAACACGGGGGACCAACACGAATGACCAATGCGTGGGATTAACATGGTGGTTTAACACAACAGACTAACATGTGAGATTAACATGATGGATTAACATGGCAGACAAAGAAGACTAACACATGGGATTAACATGATGGACTAACAAGGTAGATCAACACGCAGGACTAATTTGGGGGACCAACACATGGCATTAACATGCTGGATTAAATAGGGAGAACAACACGTGGCATTAACATGGTGGATTAACATGGTAGACCAACACACAGGATTAACATCGGGGACCAACACGTGGGATTAACTTGTTCGATTAATGCGGTTGACCAACACGTGGGAGTAACGTGTTGGATTAATACGGTTGACCAACACGTTGGAATAACGTGTGGAACTAATACGGTTGACCAACACGTTGGACTAAGGTTGGATTAATACGGTTGACCAACACGTTGGACTAACGTGTTGGATTAATACGGTTGACCAACACGTTGGAATAACATTGGATTAATACAGTTGACCAACATGTTGGACTAACGTTGGATTAATACAGTTGAACAACACGTTGGACAAACGTGTTGGATTAATACGGTTGACCAACACGTTGGACTAATGTTGGATTAATACAGTTGAGCAACACGTTGGACTAACGTGTTGGATTAATACGGTTGACCAACACGTTGGACTAACGTGTTGAATTAATACGGTTGACCAACACGTTGGACTAACGTGTTGGATTATTACGGTTGACCAACAAGTGGGATTATTATGCTGGAGTAACACGGTTGACCAACATGTGGCACCAACACAGTGGAACAACATGGAGGATGAACACAGGGGACCATTCTCTCCAAACTTCTTGGGTCGAAGAGGTTTGGGCCTAACGGTTTGAGTTATAGTGACTGTACAGTACAGTATGACCTGATTATTGTAGGTCTTGCCAAAGAAAATTCATCACGACATTGTTCATTAAATGTCTATGCCAGTTTCTAAAAAAAGCAAGTGTTTTTTTCTGCTCACGACAAATTGAACAGCTTTTAGCTGAAACATGTCCAATCACACCTTTGATCCCTAATCCAAATGTGCAGCCAGTCCAATCCTTTTTTTGTCTGACAGTTGCCTCTGCTCATGACTTTCTTTGTGAGTATGAAGACACCATTAATCAAACAGCTGATCTGTCACAGTTTCTGGGGGAGGGCTACATGCTACCCACCCAGGTGAAAAATGTACTCGCACAACTCCCCAAGGACGTACATTGTTAGCAATAAAGCACTGGGACGTCCTTCTGTGATTTTATTACTTTTCTGTGGAAAACCAGTACAATTAATGTTGGTCGGTATAATGTTAAGAATTATTTTGTCACTCGAGTAACAAAAATTCAAAATATGGTATAAGTAGCATACATATATTAATAATAGTGTATGAATATATATAGCTCTGGAAAAAAACAAGAGACCACTCCTAATTATTCTTACGAATCAAGCCAAGTACAAGGTTATGCTGGAAGAACACGTGTTTCCTTCTGCTCTGACAAGGTTCCCCAACTCTGAGTATTGTTTTTTCCAGCAGGAAAATGCACCATGCCAAACAGCCAGGTCAATCAAGGTGTGAATGGAGGACCAGCAGATTAAAACCCTGTCATGGCCAGCCCAATCTCCAGACCTGAACCCCATTAAA